>OW028705.1:16541310-16834278 GCA_932294345.1 Pandemis cinnamomeana
ACAATAGCAAAACAATGGCGAGCGAGCGAGCATTCATATTTCTAAATAATTGCGCATCTCATTGGGACACTTCAACTGATCATATCATCAAAGTAAACAATCAACGCGATGCAACTGAAGGCTCGTAAACAAGCCGGCTAGCAATGCCCTCGTAATAGTCCTGTGCAAAAGTTCACGGAGGCTTATAAAAGGTATAATAATCGCTAAGCCAAGTGGGTCATTGACGACGCGACGCGTTTGCGACACTCGACAGATCCTGTCTCCGGCTGACGAAAAATTGCAGGATGTCTGCGAGGGGGCGCACGACTGCACGACACGCGGCCGCTGGCCTCTCGCCAAGATCAGCGAGTAGTACTGGTACTGCATTTAAATACTTAAACTTCAGGTCGAGGAACTGGGGTACTCGGGACCCGTGGTCAGTTAAAGAAGTAATTTGACCAATCCAATACGGCTACCCGATCGTAAAAAAGAACCATTATAAGATCCTTTATGAGATCACTTCGTTGTCCGTCTGTCTGTCCGTCAAGACCATTTTTCTCAGGAACACGTGGAGATATAAAATTGAAATTGATACCAAATAGTGAGGTCTGCGGTCCCTTGGGGCTGTGGAAAAATTGACCCTCTGAGTCAACTTAATCAAGAGATATAAGATAGGTACAGTCATTACACAAATGCCTGCTGTTTCCACACAAATTGCCGAGCTCGCGAAGCCTATGGGGAACTTCCATTTATTCTAGAAATTCGAAATTTGGTATGAAGGTAGCTCTTATAGCACAACGAATTAAGTAAGTCTAAAAAACTGTTTTTTTAATGTCTATCTGTCTGTGTAAGTAACCAATATAAAATTACCTCACACTGCCTACATTTTGTTTTACATTCAATCGTTATAGTTAGAGCTCTAGTAGAATCTTACGAATATTATGAACGTGATAGTGATTATGATGATACAATGTAAATATGTGTGTGTTTTATGTCCTTCACGCTTAAACGGCTGGCGGTTTGGGATGAAATTTGCAACTTTTGTTATCTGGTTTGTTATCCAGGATACTCTTATCGTGGAAAAGTACTTCATTTAACAAATTCTTCGCAAGATGCGGCCAACTACTATTTTATAATCTTAGAGTCTCACGTAAAACGTGGCTTTCTGAGGCGAGCCTGGCATCTAGTGCGCTAACACAGGTAGAGTAAAACAACTCGGTCCCTTGAGCTGATGCAACCGAGATGCGCCGGGAGCAACGCTCTCCCGACGCGGCACTGCAGCTCGCGAGGGCTGCCAAACGACCACAGCTGACCTGACACACTTCAGTGTTAACTCTATTCGAATCTCTAAAGGGCACAGCTTCAGTTACTTCGGTTGGTCCATCTGGTAAATACGTTATAAGATTTATGTTATTTCAATATTCAGGTTACAGGTAGTGTTCAATCAGATAATGGTAACCCCAGATACATCTCCTGCGATGCGCTGTTAATAAAACAAAAGCCTCGGTGACTCAGCCGGTATTTGTTCTCATGTCACGCTCTTTATGTATGCGCGCATTTGTGACTGTGTCCAAATATTTAGACACACTATGAGTGTATTTATTTTACAAATATTAGCGTAAATGTATGTAGTTATGACATACTAAGTGAGGATCGGTCGCGTTCGTATTTCAATAAAAGTTATGAATCCGCGGGCGCCGCGGGCGAGCAATTTGTCTCAGCGCTGTCGCAACCGTTCATCAATCATAATTTATTTGGAATCCGCAAAAAATGTTTGTAAACATTTCCATCTCAGTGTTTCTCCTAATGGCTGGTTTATTGATGCGTTTGCAATTTCCGTTTTCGTTATCATCCTTTTCAACGCTCAAACTTAAAGTTTTGTGTTGTTTTTGTGATGAGCAGGTATCGTAGTTATGTTCTCTGATGAAATCCCGCGCTATGCCGTCACGGCGCGAAGAGGGTGCGGTGTCCATTAGGCCCTCGTCCATCAAACAGCGCTCGTTCGCTGTGATTGATGTTGTCCGCTGAACTCTTACACGGTCATTTGTGGAATTTTTACTTCAACCCCAAGAAAACAAAAATATACTGCGTGACTAAAATTTTTTAACGTGGTATTTTCTTGATCGAATTAATCGCTATTAATGTTTATTCTTTTACAATTAATTTTTCATGAAAGATTGTTACTTAGTAAAATTCTCAATACCTAAAACTTAAAATAATTCAAAGTGGAGTGGGTAGATTATGTCGTGAAGCGGTGTTAGTTTTTCAATCGTCGCGGGTCAATATTGGCGCGGCGGCTGCGCGCGCGCATGGTGCGGCCCGCGCGGCGACCTCGTCCGCGATTGGACTATTCCTTGTAACTGTTAATCGGTTCCTAATGTCGCTTTGCTATCTACGTCGTGATTATTTGTCACCTTTTACTTCAATACATGATGAATGAATTGTAAAATAAATGATGAATGAATTATGAACATTTGCGTGTTAATAGACATACATTAATCAAATAGCTCTACCAAACGATGTTCGAAAATACGCTGGACAATCAACAGGTATCTGGTTAATCGAACTGCGAGAGCCATTATAAATCAATAGATAATTTGCGTAATGGAAATTTGTCGCCATTGACTTTGTTGACGGGGTCGGAAGAGATGCGACCAGCTGTGTTTGTCCGGCGCGGCGGCCTAGGCCTTCGGGACCTCGACCTCATTTCTGTCAATATTTGCCATTGTGTTTATACCGGAACTTGAAGACGATTATTAAGTGTGGCGATGTGCAATATAATGCGAATATACATAATAAAAACAGCAAAAACAAAAGGAAAATTGTCACGGACGATAGATACCGGCAATTTTTTTTCGTCCAACTGCTTCAAAATGGTCTAAATAAAATAAAATGTCAATCCTACGACATAGATGCATATAAAACAAATTTAAAAACCACGCTGCTAACGTTACCAATGTCGTTCAGAGTAGTTTTCCCCGGATTTTAATAATTTATAATGATTTTTTTTTATTGTAGAAAGATTTCTTCTATACTACTGTATGTATATCTACTTATGTTGATACGATTTTAATTGCAGTAGGTAAGACCCTAGTGCAAGTAATTATGAATACCTCCCCGCTCTCTTCCCGCGCAGATAGTAAAAACCCATCGAGAGAAAGGGTGAAAATCTTAGGAATCATGTTTTAGGCGATGCGGCTGGCAACCCATCACTTTCCATCTGTACGCCCATAATCATGCTAAACGTGGCGTTCAGGTCCTGTTACTTTAGACTCTGTCTACCCCGTAAAGGATAAGACATGATTTATGTATGTAATTATGTACACTTTCTAGGCACGTGATAAGTCGAACAATTCTTTTTCTTAAAGGTGGTTATAGTTTTACTGTTATGTTTGCCGACGTGTTCTGGTGATTCATATCACAGCCACCGGGCGATGAATCAGATCACTTGAAGCTACACTGACTACAAATAGTCAATTCTTCAAAATAAGAACACCTGCGCGTGCACATCATTGTGGTTGTACGACAAAAGGATAAGAAACATTCTAATGGTTTTTTTATGTTGCAAAAAGTAGTAAAAAAGCTGATTGGGCGCATTCCGGATCGGGTCAGGTGGCGCCAAGACCGCTAGCCGCTGCGCCCGCGCCGACGGCCGTTGCACCGTCCCATTTGGCCATTGACCATTTTGATTTTTTATTTACAATTATATATGTATACAACGGACTGTCTTGATTTAGACTTTTGTAATTGATTGAAAGCTTTATTTCAAGAGGCCTTGCAACGCGAAGGGAGAAGTCCTCGATTCATTTTTTTTTAAAAGCATGTAGTTAGAGCCACAAACCCTCAGTAACCGAGTCTAAATTGCGTTTGACTGACTTTTTCATCACTAAACAACAGATATAAAATCATTAACTTATATTTAAGCACGGATATGAAAAGAAATCGAGATAGAAACTCAAAAAGAAAATCAAAACACAGTATATATTTGTAAAAGTTTAGTGAGCTTCATAACTTCACATTCGCCCCAACTCAACTTGATTGTGCTGCCAGCGCCAGCAAATAGTTCTCGTCACACAAATTCGCACGGCCAAAAACGTTTTGCGAGAAAATTAAAACGTTGACCAATGACTCGATGGGCTTTTACTCGTATCATCTGCGCGGGAAGAGAAGGAACTAGTACATTCTATGTTTTTTCTTCACTCCCAGACCAGCATGGATCAATTAACACAAATATGTATATGTATAGTCCCGTGACAAAAGGTAGAGTCAGATGTCGTTTTTTGGAAATTATTAACTTTTTTATATATTATTGGTCGAGATTGAAGCCGTGGTATTTTGCTCGCACCTAATGTATTTTTCACGTGAACTGCATTTAGCTCGGATTTTGTATGTGACCTTAGGTTTGATTTATTTTAGTTTATTTTATCGAAGGTTACAAGTGTAACACGCGTATTATAGTGATAATTTAATGCTAATAGTCCGTCGACGGAACGCCCTTGTTTGCTCACACAAACCACAAGGACTTTTTACTCTCGATTAATTCTCGAAGGAAAATCTCACGCGGAAATCCGGAGCGGGATCTAATTCATTATCCGTGGCCAAATTTCCAAACTTTCCTTGTCTGCGTAGGCGGGTAAGTCTTCTAAACTACTTGATGGATATTGTCGCGGGTAGCGGCTTTATTTAGACCATTTCTTGATGAAACTTTTGGTACAGAATCTGGGGAGGATTGTTAATTTCTTTGAGTAAGACGGGAAATAGAACCGTTGTCTATGTGTAGTGTGTAGATGTAGATCAAAGTTTCCTTCGACGTTGGTCCCGGAGCGTGTCACAACGGTCTTCATTGACCCTTCGATCGCGAACTTTCACACGGAAGCCGCGGCGCAAAGCGGGCGACTCCGCTGGCCGAGTGTTACCATTATCCTATTGAGAGCATCGCACGATTGGAAAATGACTCCAGCGCGGTCCGGCGGGTGTCAAATTATACCAAATTATTGTGACAAGGCGCGCTCATTGGGCCACATTTATTTTCGTCAATGGGACGTATTGGGGCCGATTGATTGGGGACGCCGATAAGCGCACGTCCATCTTCATCTGGCCGCCCCGCTCCCATTGGAAAGTGAAATAGGCCTTTATTGCCGATGATTCATTTCAATTGATTGATTGTTGTTTTAACTTTCTAATGCGCACAAATTAAGTGAGGGAGCGACTGTTTGGACGTGTTAACTTGCGCTCGTTATTTATTGTTAATGTGGCCGTAAGTTCAGGTTTTTTGTAGTAACAAATAAGTCATATGGTCCATTGTAGACCCATCATGGTCAACTGCTGTTAAGTAACTTAAGAAGTAATTTTATGGGACTGTTTATCTTTATTGCTTTATCTCAACACTACGGGGATTTACCTGGGGTATACTTCGGCTATTGTCCTGCAATCCCCTCAAGTGGCTTCGTGAGTGTCGTCCGTCCGTGGTGGCCGGTCCCGTTAGGCGGGCGCGGGATGCTGCGCCGCGGGGTACGTGGATGCGCGGGAGCGGGGTCAGCGACCGCGCGGCGCCTGCGCACGCCGCCGACACCAGCTTTTTTGCGCTGCAACTGTATGCAATTCTTATTGAGTAACATGTCGAGAATATCTTAAACATCGGCCGGGTAAAACCTGAGTTCCTAGAAAGTGATTTAATGTGATTCCTTCGATGACGATGACTAATAATTTATTTGTTTTGTTGCAGAATGAGAGGCGTCATGGCGCCTTGTAGAAGTACAGGTCTGATCCTGGCAGTTCTGAGCTTGGTTGCTTTAAGCAATGCCGGTAAGTGTCTAGATCCTTGTTAAATACAGACAAGCACCGCACCTTGTGCCAGAGAACAGGCAGGTTCCTATTCCAAACTCAGTATTTTCTTATTATCACAGCTCTTATTTAATCGTGAATATTAGATACTAGCGGTAGCCCGCGACTCCGTCTGCGCGAAATTCGTTTATCGGTATCCCGCGGGAATTATGCAATTTTCCGGAATAAAACCTATCCTATGTCCTTCCCCGGGACTGTAACTATCTTTATATCAAATTTCACTAAAATCAGTTCAGTGATTTAGGCGTGAAAGAGTAACAGACAAACAGAGTTACTATCGCATTTATAATATTAGTAACGATAGTAAGGATGTTTGACACTTGGCATTGGCCACTTTCTCAGTGGAGCAAATTAAAACATAACCATAGAATTTCTGTGAAAAACCTTGTGCTAAATGTTAGTCGGTTACCCACCTACTTGATACTTGAAGAAGCCACCACTATGACTTAATTAATATTTTTTTCCGTAATTAAATGTTTTAACCCTCTAATGAAACGTTTAATGCGATGAATGAACTGATCGACCGGCGCGAATGAATGATATAATTGACCCTGAACTGTTTTGTGCGTTTGTCTGCGTCTGAGTGAACTAATGAACGTCGCCTCGTGACTCATTGAACAACCTGAAGTATTTATTCAAATCGAAGGTCGCTTCTGTTGCTTTGAAGTGTATGTATGAAAAATGTTATATCACACATATTTCCTCGTACGCTGTACAGGCGTTGAGTCAACTTGAAGCGTATCCGTTAATCTTGGGCTGTCATGAAATCCATTACTGTAAAGACTCTTCTTTCAGTATTCTCTGCTTGTGTTGTCGTTATCTATTGTGCTTTGTGCTTTGTTATTCATTATTTACGTGACTCATTATCTGTAGATTCTTTTCTAAACACACAATATGTATTTTTTAGTGTGCCGTTTATTTACGAATATTTTTCGATTTATGTGTTTAAATAAAAATAAAAAGCATGTCGTATATTATGCGCAACAAATTTGAATTTAATTGATCGGGAAAAATTGTGTGTGACAGAAGGGCAGACGGATAGAAAAACGAGTGATCCTAAAATGGTTCCGTTGGTCGGTTGAGAAATGTAAACCTAAAGAATATCACATGAAAAGAAGCCGTGAAATAGTCGGAGAGGTTTACAGAATGTTAATAATGATTACGTCTAAGCAATTTCGTGTTTGGCCTCTTTTGAAATCTAAGTATCGTTCAGTGAACTAGGTTATCGTGTTACGCCGCTACAATATATAACTACGGGTAATTACCAATTTGACTACTGAGGGTTACTAGCCGCAAAAAAATTAACCCTGTTTAAGTCATTAAAGGATAACAGTTCAACAAGTTTTGACCATACCTACTTAACTCTCTGTTAGCAGTTCTGCATCGTTATATCAGCCGAAAAATGTGCAATGGACTGGAAACTGCTCATATTTAGGTCTTCCCCGAGGACCTCCACGACGGTTGGTTTTGTGCTATACCTACTTATACCCGCAGCCAAGAGCTACCCGCGATCTCTAAAAAATCGTCCGACCATCTTGCTCACATCTTGCTTGTTTACAATCAACTCTAGAATGACTGTACAATCTGTAATAATTCCAGAACTCCTTCATTGTTTCGAACTTGCTGTTGCCCGGAGCTAAGACCCTAATCCAATTTGTTTTTTTTCAAAATTTTGTTTCATTAAGACTTTGTCCTAACAGTGACGAACACAAAAATTAATTATCTAGTTGCCGTCATTGTAAAGTAATCGTGTAACATACCGGTTAGGTATTTTATTGAATCAGGCGTTACTTGCGGAGGTCCATTTCAATGTACAAAAAATTTTACCTTGCTACTCCGCTACTCCCGTGCAAGATAACCAAGCCTGTGTGAAATATTTTGCATGAAAAACATGTATATTTCACACAGGTTTGGTTATCTTGCACGTGAGTAGCGGAGTAGCAAGGTAAAATTTTTTGTTCATACCGGTTAGGATTATTTTACTAAGAGCAAGACCTTATTTTTAAATAGATAAATATCGAAATACATGAATGTAGGCACCTGTCTAACAGCCAGACCTCAACGGCGCCAGGTGTTCGGCGTGCAGGCAAGGAAAGCGAAACGGCGTCGTAGGTATTCTGTATCGTATGTAGGTATTTGTGCCGCGGACGGAGATAAGCCTGCGGCCGATACCGAGATATGCGCGGTCATCTCGGCCGGACAGCGTATGTAGCTGCCTCCGCCGACACGCACAACGAAGCTCCGTGCAAAGTTACTAATTTGACTAAATTAAAAACTGATAAAAAATACTTACAAAAAGCTAAGCAAGTAAACGATTTAGTATATTTTGTAAAAATGACTAGTTGTTTGCGAATACTATACGTAGAGTTATCGTTTTCGCTATCCCGCGTGAATCAGGCAATTTTCCCACATAAAAGTAACCTATTTTATTCCTAGTTTCAAACTATTATTTATTCAAAAAAAAAAATTCAACAATAGTGCTATTAGCAGTTATGCCGTGACGAGGTATCAAATAGACTGACAGACAAAGAGAGAGAGAGAGATGGACATTTGTTTGCGAAGTAATAATTTTGCAATGGATATAATGAAGGACAGTATCTATTGTTAATGGTATTTATTTTTTATGTTACCCCAAAATAACACAGATAAATCAAAGTAGATAGGCATACATAAACCGATAAGTTATGTGATTCACACAAGTGGCATGAGCATGGCGTTTAAAATTTAGTACAAAATCAGTTTCACCGCGAAGGTTCCATTCAAAATGTCTACTTGACGTAGAATTGAATTTAACACGACTGTTAGTTCTGATTAATTCTGAATGGTGACGGCTGATGGCGTATAAAGGAGCGCGGGCCACGAAATTAACTCATGCAAAATATGCCGCGAGAAACGAATAAGCTCGTACTAATTGATATATCAGACTAATTGAGCATATCAGACTCTTATGTTAAGTTTTTAGAGTTACTTACCGTCCGTCCATCTTATATGCGGGTATATTTTTTGAACCGTAATAATTAGATACTTGAAATTTTCACAGAACGTATATTGATATTGCCACTGTGATAAGAAAAAAATATACAAAAATGTGTTTTTATCGGCGTATTTTGATCGATTTATATGTATACTGGCTTCTGCCCGCGACTTCGTCCGCGTAAAATTAGCAATTGACATTTTATCGCTATCCCGCGGGAACTTTTCAATTTTCCGGGATAAAAGTAGACTATGTTTTAATCTGGGGTGTAATCTCTGTTCCAAATTTGATTCAAATCGTTTCAGCGTGAAGAAGGATCAAACATACACACTCTTTCACGCACTCACTCACTTACATCCTCACGTTTTTACATCGTCACAAAATTTCGCAATTATAATATTAGTAGGATTCGTAATAGCTCTTCATTTTTGATTTTTAACAATTTGTCAGCCCAGTGACCCATATACGGGCCACATGCCCCGCATGTGAATCACTAAGAAACGATTCACTCAGATTAGTACAATAACTTCGTGAATGTTGTTGAAGTAATTTGCTGGACAAAAGAACATTGAAGCATTTAGTATGTGGACTGTTAACGTGTTAAGTCAGTAAGTCACACACACACCCACAGTTGTTAAGAATACACCAAAGCAGTAATAAATAGCGCTAATAGGTACGAGCGCTTGGACATGGCGAAACAAATCGCTGGAGATTAATGTTGAGACGACGTTAATTGAAATTAATAGTAAAGTGTGGAGACGGCTGGCTACCGCGGCGCGTCCGGCGGCTGAGTCACGCGCGGAATGCCGTCCGGCCGCTCGCTGCGCGCGCGCCGCGAGGGCTGCTTAGAGCGACCGATGTCTTCGTCGCCACCAACTGCCAAAATCTTAGCTTAGCAATTAGAACAGTATAGTTGAGGCGTCACAACGGCCTTTGTTATTTTTACTTTGAGAATTTTATAGAATTACTAGCTTCTGCCCGCGACTTCGTTCGCGTAGAATTAGACTTAAGAAGTGATGGTGATAGTATATTCTGCAATAATTATTTACGTTGCGACTCTAGGCGGTTACGACCTTTGACATGTTTATCGCTTTCCCGCGGGAACTATGCAATTTTCCGGGATAAAAGTAGCCTACGTTTTAATCTAGGGTACCAGCTATTTTTGTTCCAAATCCGTCCAGTCGTTTCAGCGTGAAGAAGGAACAAATATATTATACTTACATACTCACTCACTCATTCACTCACATCGTCACAAACTTTCGCATTTATAATATTAGTATCATAACCATTTACAGAAGAACTTGGCAGCTAAAATTTGGATGGTTTGAACGCCGAATGCATGCCTAAACATCTCGAGTTTTTCGGACTACTATTCGGACTCGGAGTTCTCGAGTAAAATGTCGGATAGACGTCCGACAGTTTCGAATCTGTCCGAGATTCTTAATCTTAGAGTGCATCAGATATTTCAATACGTAAATAATCTGGTCTATTGTATTAACTATATCTGATTTTCACGGCAGTTTTCTATTTATAAACGGCAGGCATTTAACGCGCATTACAAATGGGGCTCTATGGGTGACATGTTTAATTAATAATATTTAGAAGTCAAAAGATTATAGGTACTTGAAAATAAATATTTGCAATATGCAGCCTTTGCGATCTTGTTTTAAAGACAGAAATCCATATTATAACAAAGTAAGTATGGTATCCACAATATCACAAACACTTTCTACTAAGAATGTACTTAACTAAAACCTGCAAATGGTGTCCTAGACTCAGTCTATTAGACTGCGATGTCCAGTAGATACATGACCACGTAGGACCTGTCCCTTCCAGCCTCTGCATAATTGAAGGGGCAAGGTCCCCGGGACGCGACGCCGCGCGGCAAACGCTCGCGTGCCGTGCCGCCGTTCCGTGCCGCCCGTGACGCGGCACGCGCGTCTCCGTCAAATACAAGCGTCTATTATGCTTTGTATTAAAACTACAATTTTGCTAACGTCACTAGTTAAGCGTAAATAATATCAAATTGCCACTACGACTAGATTTAGATTTGTTTATTAGCTTTGCATACATTTATACGCATATTATTCTCATTGTGAGAGGAGGCCTGTACCCTGCTCAGCAGTAAGACGCATATAGACTGGAGACGATACCCATATATCACATTAAGGACTTATCAGATATATCTACTATGATTTTATGCTGATATTGTCAACAAAACGTATTAATGTATCAATTCAAACACATTTACTATTGACTCTAATGTTTGACTAGGGTTTGGGGAAAATAACAAATAAGTAAGTTTACTCAGTTGTTTAGCAGTCGGGGATACAGTGCAATGCGACGGCCTCAATATGCCTTGACGTACTTAAGTATGAGACACGAGCTAGACCCATGCTTCCTTTTTTTACGAAACAACAATAAAAACTAGAGTAACACTAAACTTCACCATCAATTTATATAAACAATTATGGTGTGCACCCACTAACACAAAAAGCTTAAGCTGGAATAAAAGCAAAGCGAATTTTCCTTTCCTTACAAAATATGTATTTCATTTACGCTCCACCGAACCAAACAAGCGGTTAACTTTTGTTTCTTCAACCCCCAGTTATAATAACAAAGGAACCCAACCTTCGTTATACTCCGATGGATCCGTCACAAAGACAAAGCGCTGGAAAACACAGATCGATTGAGATTATCTTTCTAAAATCATCTCATTCATCTTTAATGCGAAGTAAACAAGAGGTGCAGGTTATGCGCATATTTGATGGGCCGATATACAAAGAGGTATAATTTCCCGAACGTATTTGTAGGTGTCTACAGCTGGACTTGAAGCACAGCTCCGATCATTCGGTTTTGACCCTTGTAATGGTAGGTAACATAATCTTAGCGATCTGCGGACGCGTGTCGGGAGCGGCCGGCGCCGTAACGCACGGACGTGTCGCCGCCCGCCTGGCGCTATCACTCCTCTCTATCGCTCGCCAGGGACCATTAGGTACCCTACTTGTTCTACAAAGTCTTCTACGCTAGCCCAGGCTTCATGCGCTAAAGAAATGAGCGTTTTGTTAAAGAAAGTAAAACACTAAACTAGGTCGGCAGAAATTAAACAAAGGAATCTTTTCAACGACACCCTGTCTTTTACTCGTCAACTAAATTGGATAAATAATCCAACAATCTAAGTTTAATCTTCGGAAGCACTTTGCTTTGAAATCTCGTTTTATTGCGCGGCCGAACAAAGTTTACGAGATTAACGCTAAGGTCGCAGGTTCACGCCCGAAAAGCGGGGGGCGGTAATTATACATTCATTTACCGAGTTACTAACTTTTTACGAGGCTTCTTATTATTTAATGAAAATTTAGATATACTTTTAGACGTTGAAAAAAGGAAAGCTACACTGATAAAGCTAAATCAGCGACCGCGATGACAACGCAAGCGTACAAAAGCAGTCCGTACTTTTACCTTCTTCAAAACACACGTCATGTGCAAACAGCCCTTAAACTGTTTGAGCAAGTCACGGCGCTGTGTCTTTCAACATATACACAATACGCATGTGTAGTTTATTCGTATGAAAGCCTTTGTACGACTTTGCCGAAAAAGGGATCGACGAGACTAGATCGTAGGGTGTCGTGGAGCGGCGGGAGTGACGGGCGCGGTATCGATCCGCGCTAGGGCCTGTTGCCAGGGCCGCCGCTAACACGCCGGATACCAACCAAAACACTATAAATCCATCAGACTCAGATCGACACAGCTTGCCACTTCAAAACAAACCCGACAATACGACACCCATATTTCCGTTTCTGTAGCATCTTGTTTCTCTATCGGAGTACCGTTGCGTTGACATGCTACTGTTGTTAATCAATGAATCACTGATCACAACAGTTTCTAACAGTTGTAAGTCACGTTCCACATCATGCTTTGTCGGAGGTCCGCTATCACCGAGCGCAGCCGAGCCAGTCAAATAAATATTAGAAGGCACGTAGAAGCGTGAGCCCGGGCACTGCCATTCCAGAGGGTTATAACTGATGGCTTAATCGCGATAATTGTGTGAGACAATGCGCCGCTCCGAGGTGTCGCGATTAGTTATCACGGTACACATTTGCGCGTCTCGATTCGTTGACCAATCAACTGTGGGAATCCAGTTGATGCAGAAATAGATATAATTACGTATTTTCCATTTAGTTCTATTTACATTAATCTTCATTGTTTAGATTAGAGCTTCTTGGTTTACCTCTACGATTATCTGATTGGTGTCAGGTGCTAACGTAGGTACGAGCAAATAGGTCCACATGTATTTGCAACGCGATCCTTATCTTTTAGCGAGACTTTAATTAAAGGGTAATGAAGGGCCGAGCGAGGGACCGTCTAATGAAGCGGGTCCCTTTGTTCGAGACCTTTGCTGTTACGGCCCTTTAAGAAGTGCGAAAAGGATTTAAAGTATTTACCTAAAGTCCCAGGAAGCCGGGTTTATTATCCGTTTCTTTGTAAAGCGCGTCTTGACTGTTAAATTTTAATACAACGCTCTATCCTTTGAAGATCTCGAGGTTATGAAGCCTTTGTAATTTACGTAATAAACTTTTTTTTCAATTTAAGCACGGTTCGCTGGTGAAAGAAAGAATACACTCGACGTACTAAATTTAAGCAATAGAGAGCGCTTATTGCAGTCGCAGGGAACTTAGACTTAGTTTCACCATGACATTGCCCGTGACGATTATTTATTGGTTAAGAGGCATCTGTATCACGGGTTGCAGCATGCACATCTACCGCTACGGTCTTTACTATTTATATTATACATAGTATACTAGTTGTTGCCCGTGACTCTGTCTGCGCAGAATTCGTTTATCGCTCCCCCACGGGACTTATACGATTTTCGGGACTGAAACTGTCTCTACACAAATTCTAAATCGGTTCAACGATTTAAGTGTGAAGAGGTAACGGACAGGTAGGTACACTTTAGCGTCGTTAGCTTTTATAATATTAGTAGGTATGGATAGTTTGAACCTGTCGGAGAACTTAATTAAGCTTCTCAGTATCGCTTCTAAGTATTTGTAGGTAAGTTTCAGCTATCGGATGGGGCGCGTATCTGGGACGGTGCTTAATCTTAATTGCGTGAAGATGAACGGCGCTCCGGGAGCCAGGAGGTCGTTACCCGGAGGCTCCGGGTCGGACTCCGGAGTCACCTTTAACGGGGCTGCTCGCTGGGGCTACATGTCACCGAGACGTAGCTTGTATTGGTTTATAGGGTTAACGTATATGTCACTGTACTCTGTTAAAGAGTACAGTGACATTAAACTTGACATTTAATTTCGAACATGTGTATTATGTGTGAAAATTATTCTTTGTACCGTTATAGTACCTCATTTATTATTATTATTTATTTTTGTTATTTAGTTATGTTCTGACAATATTTCCACATTTTGTGGTTTTATATTTTTATTATTTGACATTTTAAATTGCTTATTTAAATTATTATTATTTTCTCTTTTTATGTACCCATGACGATCTTTTTGTGAATTTACATTGACATTTCATTAAGCTTTATTTTTGTTTGTTGTTATTTTGTTTTTTATTTAATTTCAGTTATTATAATAATTATTACTATTTTATTAATTGACGATCCTTTTGTGAATTACTTAGGTATGTTTGACATTTAATTGTATTTTTAAAAGGGTGATTAATAAATCTGTTTAATCTATCTATCTATTCTAATTTCATATTACAACTGTCGGGTGTGGAAAATTTTCAAGTAATTAATAAGTAGGTACAAAAAACTTTTATAAAAGTTGTCGGTTTTAGATTTCGAACGTTGGCTCGATGGCACGTCATACTCACACTTCTGGCTCCCAACGAACGTGTTGCTAAAACGTAATTCAAAGTATAAACAACGAGCCTCATAAATATTCATCGTGTTTGCTTAGAATCGCATCAAAGCGTGAAGATTCCCACGCAAGGCGCGCTCTGTGAAAAACTTGCAATAACTGAATATTACATTTTCAATATTTCCGGCGCGGCCGCTCGCCGGCGCCGGCCCGGGAGGTGCCCCGCATTCGTTTTCTCCGAACGACCCAAAGGGTGCGGCCCCAGCCAGCGCGCTGTTTGTTAAACATCATACAGACATCGTTTTATGCGCGATGTGGGATATCAGCGCGGTAATGTCAGCACTTAATACTGACAAGAATTAAAAGAACATGCCACATGTCTTGTTACGTAGTTTGTAAACGAGTATACATGATTAGTTGTTACACCTGACAAATAGACACCATGCTTGTGTTACATTAACATATTGGAATGTTCTAAGCCAAATATAGTTTAATAGTGAATATTTATGAATACATCACACGCGAGTGCAATACGGGGTCTTACAGATTTTATGATTGTTAAAGCTCGCTGGTGCCGGCCCCGCGCCGCTCCTTGCGGGTCAACTGCTAATTCTCTCCCTTTTATAAAAATAAAACCCAAGTGCTCCCTCCAACTGAAGGGTGTTTGTACTTTGCATTATTTGCCCAGCTTTTGTCCGATTACATTTGCCTGAGAAAATAACAAGCGGCCGGGATTTCGTGAAGTTTCCGAGTGGATCCAATCAGCGAGCACTTCTTGTGATGTGCGCTGCACAGATGAAGTCGCTCTTAGAGTAAAATAAAGTGGCGATTGTACGATATTCAGTGTTCGCTTTTAAGCGCGATTTTAAATGCTCTGCCTATCCTCAATTTGTCAAACCACTTGAAAGTGTCGAGTGTCGACTGTAATCGTGTAAGCACGCTCATGCAATGCAAATGCGCGCGTTATGTCAGAGCGCGGCGCACGCGCCGGCGCCGGCTCGCGGCGCGCGCCCAACGGTCTGAATTCAATTTTACGCGCGCACTTGGTATGCCGGCGATTAACCGCCTACTTTATTTGCAAATTATGCGTTGTACAAAGTAAAAGTAAAGGCACGCTGCCGAAAATTTGTAGCGCGTAGAGCCTTGGGCGATCCCTTGTTCGCAACGCTTGGCATTGTTGGCGCGCTCGCCGCTAAATAACCCCGCGAACGGCAGAGCGTCTTACATATTTCATAACTCGGCATCAAATTTAACAAGGCAAGAAGGCAACCTAAAACTTTATTAGCTGTTCATAGTTTCGAGAGTCTTTCGTAACATCCTCCTGCCCGTAACTATTCTCCTAATGGCCACGAAAGCATTTTGAGCACCCGTTGTGATTGCGAGCAGAATCCAAAGTGAGAGTCGTTTCTGAGGGAAAACGGTAATGGACCTTCCATCAAAAATCACGTCGTGAAAGAAAAGGAAAATGTAAAATGGGGAGCAAATTTGTTCGTGCGGCGGAACGTAAATCATCGGCGGAACAATGACGCCGCCGGCCCGGCTCCCAGATGCGCATCGTCTAGATGAAAATATTATCTTATTTGTTTCCGGTCGTTGGACCCCGGAGGACAATAAACAGTACCACACTTTGTTTTCACGTCTTGCAAACATCTAGTTAGTTTCCTGAATGCAAAAATATTTCACTTGTGTGAGATAGCTACTCTTAAGACAAATGTCACCTTAAAGTGCCATTTCTAGTCCAATATGGAGCAGTGCCGGGCTCGTTGCAGCGCGGCGGGGCCAGCTGGCGCCCGCTCCCTCGTCCTACTCGCTCAGATTAAAAACGGGAACACAATGTATTTCTGCATAATGCCGGCCATTTTCACGGACCCGAACAAAAACTTGTCTAAATGTACGCGTTTTAGTATACGTACGATGTCAAATAAAGCATTTAATTAGTATGTGGATTTTTTGTTTTCTATAGACGAGTAATTGTTTGATACAGCTGTTTCTGCTAATATTTCATTTC
This sequence comes from Pandemis cinnamomeana, assembly GCA_932294345.1. NCBI lineage: Eukaryota > Metazoa > Arthropoda > Insecta > Lepidoptera > Tortricidae > Pandemis > Pandemis cinnamomeana. The sequence continues at coordinate 16,557,932 of OW028705.1, forward strand.
ATTGTAAAGTATTAGACATCTTTTGTTTAGTTTAATTGCCTTTCTGTGATTAATAGGCAATTGCGAAGGAGTGGGTAATTTAACAATGAGGTAGGTATAGACAAATCCCGGCATGCTTAACCGAGCGAGTAAATGTGCGCATCACGAACACAGGACGAAAAAAGCAAGAATGTTTAATAATTAATGACAACATAGCCAAGAAAACTGAACCGTAATAATGGTCATACAAATATCCTCCTAAATACTGAAATCAAATAATAATATGTTGATTTCAGCCAATGCTTAAAAGAAGTCTTAAGTACTCTACTATAATATTTTCACGATTTTCACTTGCAAGGAGCCAAATATTACAGCGAATACCTTTACTCCACTGTTGTGAATTAAGGAAAGCTAAATATCAGTTATGATAGATGCAAAAAAAGACTTTTATCGTTGCATTTAAAAAAACCACTAATCACTACATAGTCACTATAGTCACTACATAGTATAAAATAAAGTCGTTTTCTCTGTCCATATGTCCCTATGTATACTTATATCTTCAAAACCACACAACGGATTTTGATGCGGTTTTTTCAATAGATAGAGTAATTCAAGAGGAAGGTTTTTATGTATAATTCTACGCAGACGAAGTCGCGGGCAGAAGCTAGTGTTAAATAAATAGTTCAAGGGTTTTGTTTGCCTTCAACTTTCTATATTAATCACTGGCCAATTTTACTGTCAAGTGGCTGAATCCAGCTCTGCATACATGTACCACCAGGGTCTAAGAAGAGCGTAATGAGAGCAACCAGCCCGTATTTATTGCGAGAGGAATATTAAATCCCCCCGATGCAAATTGCCCCAGTCGCCCCTCGGCGCCCCCGTCGCCCGTAATTGCCCCGAAAATTGGGGATTGTGAGTAATCCCGCAGGTATTAATTTCGCAGCCGACAGAAGTTAACGATTTGTTTCTGATTGTTGCAGGTCCACTGGGGCCGCTTCCGAATGTGACCAGCTCGGACGTAGGATCGAAAGAAGGTACGTGACTTATTTCCTATATTTATGGTTAACGTGCTTACAATACGTAACTGTGCTACGATAAGGGACGCTTCAATGAGGGATTTACCCAGTAATTCTGTAAACGATATCAAGAGCATAGCAGATAAAAGCCATATTGTCTAAAGCACTTAGCTTAGAAGCACAATTACATTCACCATTTGTTTTTTATCAAACAGTACAAGATGAGTGTAGAAAAAGATGGTGGGTACATGTGATTGCGATCACGTTTCATAAAGACGGAATAATTGCATTACTCGATACCAGTTTTAAATGCAGAAGTTTTTCGCACCAAAACAGGTTTTATTACTTGTTTTTTATATCCCTTTAGGTTTTTCACAACGATGCTTAGCTTAAGAAAGGTGGGTCCGTATTAATCCAACACAGTTAGGTAGTACAATAATACAATACTTAAAAATTAGATAATAAATATTGGTGTTCCAGGAAGCTGCGTAGTAGGCGACGTGGTGTACATGGCGGGCGACACGTTCCTGGGCGCGGGCCCGTGCGAGCGCTGCGCGTGCGCCGCCGGCGGCGTGTCCTGCGCGCCCGAGCGCTGCCAGCCGCGCCCGGGCTGCAAGGCACTTCACCGGCCCGACCACTGCTGCCCCACCTATCAGTGCGGTCAGTATCCCTCCCTCTGACACAGCATGACAATCTAGCTATGCCTCTGATGTCTCGTTAAGCAAACGTTCGCTCTTGTTCTAGCTTCTGCTTATAAGAATATCGTAATTAATTTCAGAATGCGAGCAAGAGGGCCGTGTATACGGCAATGGGGAAAAGCTGGTGGACCCAGAAGACCCGTGCCGCGTGTGCTACTGCCAGGGCGGCGAGGTGGTGTGCCGGCGCATTGCTTGTTTCCTACGAGACGACTGCCAGCCAAGACATGTCAAGGGCCGCTGCTGCCCCGAGTATGACAACTGCCCCTTGAGAGGTAACTCGTCACATTTTGAATTCAAATATTTAAGTATCCTAAGAAATGTGTGTTGTACTTCAGAAATAAAATTGGCTTATGTTAAGTACGGAATTTGTTCTGTTTTTCAGGAGTAACTGCTATTCCTGGCCTGATCCCATCAGTCTCCAGCATTTCAACAGTTGAAGACGTTGCCGCCAGCGCTGTGCCGATACCAAAAGAAAACATAAAACAAGAAATTACAATTAAAGAAATTACTCCTGTGTCGGAAATCCCCGTCATAACTGACGTCAAGATTAAAGAGATCGTGCCCATACCCAGCATTGAAGTTCCCGATTACCCCTCTTCAAAGTCCCCACTCATCCCTCGGGAAGCAGTACCAGAGAAATCCCCAACTAGTGCTGAGTTACCCACGAAAACGGTAGAACCTGTTGTCATTGAAATGATTTCGCCATTACCGACCGAACAGGCCTCAAAGCCTACTGAAACAAATCCGGAGATCAAAAGTGCAGTGGATTTACTTCCGTCAAAAATTAGTTTGTCTACCCAGGATTCTATTAACAGTGAAATTTATCCGTCTTTCATCCCAACAGTTATTGCCACTATGGGCGCCCCTCCACTCACTCCTGATAACGTTCCAGCAGCTAGCACTACCAGAGTTGCTATAATTGAAGAAGATGACACATCTTTAATTTTTGATCACAATCCAGCGTTTCCACCAATCCCTGATGATTTGACTATAATAGGAAATCATGACGATGAGACTATTCATGAGCAAAACACGGACAGCGATCATATGACTAGCGTACATGAAGTAGAAAATATATCCAGCACTGCGGCGCCCACAGATCCCACGACTCCAAAAGAAACTCCTTCGCCTACTGTAAAATATATAATGGAAACCATTTCTACGACTACCACAAAAGATGTAATTGAAGCGGTAAGTACAACAACAAGTAGAACATCAGAGGAGTCAAGTACGGCATTCACATCCACTACTACAACAGAAAGGAGTGCCTTGAAGGATAGTCCAATGATTAATATTAGGTCGACTATTCCTACTGAAATATTGAATTGGCCCTCCTCAGTGCAGGAAGACATTACCGGAGAAATGGATGACGCTGCTGAATCAGTTACCGCTTTCGAGGAACCTCTCGATATTGTTCCGTCTACAACAACTGAATCAGCAATAAAAATGATAGAAGAGACAACAAAGACTCCGGAAATACCGTTAAAAGAAGAAATCTTACCAAAGTCAAGTGAAATACCTGATCTTCTTTTCCGTACGACTACTCAGATAGTAACCGAAGTACCAGAGCTTTGGACAACGAAAACCCCAGAAGAATTGACCACAGCATCCACAGCCTCGACAGCTAAATCTAACATTGCGACTGACATGACTTCCGCGACTGAATTTAGCTCGCTGCCTATTGAAACCAGTGATCAGAACCCCCACGAATCATCAGAGAATATACTGAAAGAAAAAAAATCCTCTACCACTGAAACTCAAACGAGTACCGTAATAGTATCTAGTACTACCGAAAAGTTATCAACAACAACAGAGCCTGAAACAGTCACGATTACTACTCCTAAACCAAACGCGATTTCTACGGAAAAACAATCGTTTGAAAGTTCAGAGACCACTGAATTCAGCATAAAATCATTAAGGACTTCGGAAAGTACCGCTGACAACATCGAGATTATAAAAAACATACCAACGCAAACCGAAAGGAATGGTGCTCTTATTGATTCATTCGATGGGCACAAAACCAACGTCTTAAACGATTTGAGAGACATAGTGGGTGATGTGGCTTCTATCAGTGACCACACCGACGCCTCTGAGGAGGTGCTTCGAACTACTACCTCTAGTAGCTTTTCAGTAGACTCCGAAGAGCTGTTGCCTATTAACGCCGCGGGCTACAAGAGCAAAAATAGTAATTTCAACCTTAATTCTATTACGGAGATCCCTCTGAAATCTAAAAATCCCGCTCCTGTTAACAAGCCGAAAGTCGTGGAAATCGAGGACGAAGACTCAGAGAGCATCGCCGACTCGCCGCCGCCCAACGACAAAGTGGAGCCCACCACGCGGAGGCCCATCATCGACAACGTGTCCGACTCTGTGCCCAAAAACGGAACCGAGAAAAAAGACATAGAGATAATTACCCAGTCGTACGTTCCGACAATCAACAGAAACCGACCGACGAAAGTTGTCATGAAAAAGAGCAACGACAAGCCTATGACGGAAACATCGACCGAGGGCCCGAGTCCGGTGACCGAAGCGGAAGTCGGCTCCGAGAGCTCGCCGGCAGAGGCGACAGAGGCTGGCACGGAAAGCACCCCGGCGGCGGCGACGGAGGCCAGCACGGAGGGCGCGCCGCCGGGCGACGCGGGCGCCGCGGATAGCACGCCGCAGCCCACCGCGCAGTGAGCGCCGCGCCGATACGTCGATTGATGAAACCTCAGCTTATCAGCATTTCTAGAGTAAGTTTCGTTCTTGAAACTATAATTTAATGTAGAGACTACTAGGTTAATAGAACTGTATAAGAAAACCTTGTCAGAAGGATTCAATATTCTTTGTCAATTCGGATCTCGGTCGTGGGAATAATTTTCGCCGCCGAGATTATCTATGTAAGTAGGCGGTCGGAATATTTGGCCGAATTTATTATGTGTATTAGCTGGACAAATTATTTATAACGTAGTGGATAGGGAGTCGCGCGGGGCGCTCGGCGCGAAGTGTCAAATGAGGGCTGTAGTCGGTAGCTCTTCGTCTTAGCGTAAGTTATTTATTTGTTAGTGAGAGTCGCGAGTTTAGTGAGTGATGATAGGTAAGCAACCGAGCTAGTCAACATGTGACTGCGCGCGCGCCGGTGCCGGCGCGCCGCCACGTTGCCATTACTGCTAGCATTATAATTTAACAAGAACATGACAAACCTCGAAATTAACACTCCGAGTTTAGTTTTAGCTTCGCCAGGTGGATGTACGAACAAACCGGAGCGATCTGCAGCAGCGCGCCGTGCGGTAGGCACGCGTGACAAAATTTGGTACAAATCGAATTTGATATTATAATATAAATCACCCTAGGATGTGTATATTGTACGATCTAGTTGGTTTAGAATGAATGTCATCGCACATAGTTTTATTTAATGCACTAAGTGTTGGTTAATACCTATTCATGAAGGAAGATTTGATCTGGACGTCGGATGGCTCAATGCTAGTTTAAGATACGTTGCTTGCGTCGGTGGGGAGGGGAGGGGCCCGATCGTGTTTTGTTCCCCGCGCGCGCGGCGCGGCGGCGCGGTGGCGCGGCGGCGGCGCGCGCGCGCCCGCGGCTTCTTGCTCCGGAAGACATCGCCTTTTCCCGAGCAATAAGCGAATGTGCTGACCGTATTATTTATAATTATTGTTTTTTTTTACAAATAAAAGAACCAGACTGAATTAAGTGTTTTATTGCAAGAGTTGCCGTCTCTAACCTATACATCATCATTCATAACATGGTAAGGGCCATGAACCGTCTCAACCGCCGCACCATCTTCCTCGCCAAAATCGACAGATAGATTCACGAACCGAAACCAATTACCTTCCTACTTAGCGGCAGGGTGTGTAGATTTGATATAGTCCGATTTAGTAGAGCCAAAACGGTTGCATGGTTTCTGTTTATGTTCAGATGGTCCTAAGGCTGACGATTAACTTATCCGCTTGCAATTAAATTACTTCTGAAAAAATACTCTTGATTTCCAAATTATTTCGTCCAAACTTGATCCACATTGGACATACATTATGCACCTTCCATCGGCTAAGTACATATGGTTTGCCACTGTAAGGTTGAAAATCCGTCATAAAATAATCGATAAGGGTGTCGGTAACTGTCAACTTAAGGTGCGACCATAACTTATGCGTAAAAGACGTTGACGGTGCGTTTACGCAACAAAATGTATGGAAAAACGGTGAGAAAACGTGACGCCTACGACACGTCACTGCGTATACGCGGCGGTGTGATCGCTCCTTTAAAGCTCGACTTTAGCGACTACAGTATTCATTGGATAGGAAGTTTGATGAAAAGTGATAGACCTCTTATTTGGCCGGGCTCACTTACGTAATAATTCTATTATAATTATAACAGTTTATTGGTACACTTACACTTCCATGCTGGACTGAGAGCAAAGAAAAAACATAGAATGTACCAGTTGCTTCTCCGCCCGTGCATATGGTAAAAGCCAATAAGAGGGAATGGACGACAAGCTCAGGAAATCATGTTATAGGCGATGTGTCTAGCAACCCATCACTATTTTTATTCCTCTTCCACCTATAAGTCCGCAATCATTCTAAACGTGGTCTTTAGGTCGTGTTACCTTCGGTTCTGTCTACCCCGTAAGGGATAAAGTCGTGATTAATGTATGTATGTATTTATTGTTCAGCAGTAAGCTCAACACGGAAAAAATATTAATTAAGGCAATATTTGATTGTGAGTTTTGCGTTAACATCAAGTTCCTTACGGCACAGTGTACACACACTCCGCTGTTGCGTTGCGACGGATTGCTACGAAAAATTCATAAGGAGTATTTTATACCCGTAAGTATCTAAAACCTACTCACTAGCGGATAGTACTGCACGGCTCTGAGGGATGTAGCCAGTACTACAGCAAACTGATTAGGCACTCCTGGATTTATGCGAGATGTACGGGATCTTGGCGCTCTAAGCCAAAACTCTTAATCTAATCTTATTTTAATCTTTGTGCATATATTTAAGGTCTTTTTTGTGATTTGTATCTGCTTCTTTATATTTTGTACAATAAAGCATTTACTTACTTACTTACTAATTAAAGAAATACCATATAAATTCATAATCGTATTTTATTTGAAACTTTTTATCTTTTGATATTCTAAGTTACAGCAGCAATGCTTTCGGAGGCAGCTGTACAGGTAATGTCACAAAGAAACATTAATTTGTTTCTTCCGATTCATCTTAAATTCTAAAAACAAATTGTTAATATTTGCATTACCTGCCAGCGAGTTGGTTTGCAAATACAAACTCAAGTTCCTACAGTATCTAAAGCTGAGTAGATTACAAACTTAGAATATTAAATAGCTGTCAGATTATATTAATTGATATTATGTCATGGAATTAGTATTTTTTCACAAAAAATGGGAACTGATTACGTTTAAAATTTTGCGATGTTTTTGACTAGGTATATAAAGTGTCTCCAACTTATTTCTCTGTCTTATTGGTTGTCTGGTAGAGATCGCTATTGAGCGATAAGATCGCCTATTGTGTTCTTTGTTTCTGTATTGTTTTGTTCTGATTTCTGGTGTTCAATAGAGAGTATTTGTATTGTATTGTATTGTAAAGTGTTCAGCGCTTCAATGTCCTTAATAAGTCGTTTGTAACTGCAGTAAATACTTCAACAAAAACACTCAGGTTAATAATGTCAAGAACAGTATAAACGCAAGACGACATATTACACATATCACCCAGTAGATAGCTAGTAGACAAATAATACGTGGTGTTAGAGTAGATGACTGAATACTGAGGTAAAAACATCTGGGGCCTGATTTTTGGAAAGCACATGTATGAAAATACCACTCGAAAGTGGTATAAATCTGTTTATATCTGCAAAACTACAGCTCTAATCAAATTTTTGACTAGGTCACAAGATTAATGAGAGCCCTAAGTATTTTCTAAGCTACTCGTATCTCAAATTCAGCACAATTTTTCACCACTTTCGAGTGGTGTTTTCACACATGTGCTTTCCAAAAATCAGGCCCCTGGTGATATGAGCCTTTCCAACTTGTAAAGGCTTGAAAGTTACGTGCATCAGCCTCATAAATTAATATGGCTCTTAAGCGATCATGAGCCAAAAGCAGCGTCATTACGACGTTACCCAACTGCGGAGCGTGCGGTTATGCGTTGCGCCACCCCGCCCTGACCCTCGGCAGGCGCCAGCCAGCACCACCACTGACATTGAACTGCTGAACTGTCGTGCCCACGATTTTGTAAACGTTAGCTGAAGAAAGTAGAAATAACATGTATGTACACACAACAAAGCTATTCGGTAAGCAGGATAGATACGGCGCGAGCGTGCGTACCTGATTATATTGCCGTGTGTACGTACTATCGAACAAATAGACCCACACCCACCGTAGGACGTTATCGCAGTAAACGTTACAGTGATTTGGCTCTATTCAATGTAATGCCACTATGATATTAACTGTGATATGGTTCCACAAAGGGTCAGGAAAACGTTGACTATTTACAAAGACATAATATATTTGGGATGTCGTTTTTTGAAGGAGTTATATAAGTTGACTCTAGTTTAGTTGTAACTGACACAAATGTTTTGCTACTGGTCCGTTGCTATCCAAAACCGGTTTTTTTGCTGACTACATATACAAAAAATGGTTTAATAATATACAAGTAGCAGTTATTAACCACAACACAACCCTGTAACCGATTCGTTCGTTTAAATGCGTTTACATTGTTAACGAGATTATTTATAAAGCTTCTTAAAGAGTCAGAACTAACTGTAAAGAACAAACGAATTAAAATTAAAGCATGTTGTTAGAAAAAAAAATATTATATATTCAAATTAAATGAATATAATACGTGATGAATATTCAGCTGCCGAGCAACAGTTCGCGGCCCCGCGGGTATATGTCACAAATAGCAGAAACATCCGTGTTTCACATAGAAGTTAGTCATCATACAGGGGAGGGGGGTTAAAAAAAAGCCATGATAGCCTAATGGTTTGACCTGTGGCCTCTCAAGCAAAGAGTCGTGAGTGCGAATCCCGGGCTCGCACCTCTAAGCTGAGTTTTTCGGAATTTATGTGGGAAGTCTTAGGAATCATGTTATAGGCGATGCGGGTAGCAACCCATCAATATTTTGATTTCCCTTTCCACCTATACGCCCTTAATCATGCTAAACGTGGCCGTAAGGTTTTGTTCCCTTAGGCTCTGTCTACCCCGTAAGGGATGAAGATGTGATGAATGTATGTATGTATCCAGTTGTCTTTTACGCGTACCAGCAGAGCGGAGCAACCGTTTTTGTTTCTTTAATTCAAACATTTTTAACGTCAAATTCATGCAGTAATAATGGTAGAAACATTGCGAAAAAGCGTTTATCTTTGAGCATCTCTTAAAAATTGCGGAAAAAACCTAAGATGTATTTAGCATTCACTTTAGTACACTCGCTAAACTGTTCTAATGAAAGTAACGGGCGACGCGTACCCAACTGACGATTAGTGATAGCTTAAGACAGATTTCTCGAAAAGAAACCTTGGATTCCTTGCAAAGATGTTACCAAAACCATAAGTTCGGAATAAAATAAGCAAAAATATTTAGGTATCTCAAAATGCTAATAAATTGGGTAATAAAAATACTTGTGCAGCCGCTGAACCGGATTTTGCGGGAAGATTGATAAGAGATTCGAAGTCAATTAAAAGTCGTGTTTTGTATGTTTACGATCTCCACAAACAGAGGTGGATGGACGGACAATTTTATATACGTGGATGATCTTTTTAAAGGATCTCTGGTTTTATTTTCAAATCAGAGCATGAATAACTCGATTCTTGCAAAAGCTCTATATTTAAAAAGAAAACTTTACACAGAAAAGCGCACGAGTGCATTATGTAGTCTTAACCCCCGACGGAAGAGGGGTGCTATAAGTTTGACGTCGATGACTGTGTGTGTGTGTGTGTGTGTATATATCTGCCTGTGGCATCGTAGCTGTCAAGGGGATATACCGATTTAGATGCGGTTTTTTTTCATTCAAAAGCCAGTTACCTTGCGGTGGTACTTAGCCATGTTCAGTTCAAATCGGCCCAGCAGTTTGAAGAGTAGCAGCTCTTTTACAGAATTATGTATTGTTGTATGAGCCATTTTTGGCATAAAATTGTTTTATTTATTTACGTATGATAACTTGATTAATGCATGGGGGGTTTTAAAATTTTAATGTACCTACCTAATGTTATAATCTTGTGAAATTGGCCAAGGAAGATTTTGATTAGCTAAGCTGTGTCCCAACCGCGCATCTGCGCGGATAAGACCACAGAAACAGTCGAGCTCCGAGGACCGCGCCGTTTAGAATAAGCAGCCATCAACACTATTGCAACCAACGAAAACCTCTGTTTCTCAAACATCTGTTTCTTTATATTTGTACAATAAAGCATTTACTTACTTACTTACTTACTTAAAACCTTGTAAGTATTTTGTGAAAAGAAAAAGCACTTCGCAACAAAGTAGACTTTATCTATGTATACGGCAATTCTGGCATTATGAGTGTGACGTAACGTTTCGAACTAAGAGGTTTATACCGGTCATAAATAAGAGTGCGGCCATAACTCTCTCTTTGAGCGTATTAGATGCTCGGACACGGATATACGGCTTGTATGATATGTGACGGTGGTTTCGCGGCGGTGACGGAGCGCTATACTTACGTCGAGGTTTGATCCTAACGCGAGTGGAGCTATAAAGACAGAGAGCGTCGCGGCAGTGGCGCCTTCAATGGACTTTTTAATCCTTTAGTTATAATGAAACTTTGATCATTCAATAATGAACATGCCAGCTTCAACAGGCCTATTTTAAAAAAAGCAACAACCACGAACATGTGACCTGCTGGTCGTTAAGATTCGGAAAAAGTCGACGTTTTAAGACTTACTTACTAATAAAGTGAGATTATTACACAAGAAATCTAAAATGACAAATTTTATAGTCGTAATATCTATAGCCACAACGATACTTTCTTTGTTCATCAGAAAAAAAAATCTTTTGAACGAAGTGGTACCGAATGACTCTATTCTTAACATGTTACTCTAGGTCTCTGTCCCAAAGAAACATTTATCTTTTACGATTGCGACACGATCCTACACACGACTTTCCGAGTTTCATCTCAAGCGTCATTCAGATTTCAGACAAAGCGAAAGATATTTGACATTTGACCTTTCTATTAGAAATGTTTGGGATGAGCACATGTCGTGGCCCCCGTGCAGAGCGTCAGGAGTGTTGCGCATGCTCCTCGCGGTGAAAGTTGCGTGCGGCGCGGGCGGCGGCGGGGGAGGGGGGCGCGCTATATCAGCTGCCCGGAGCCGCGCGCGCCACACTCCTGCGCAACCTTACAGGTGAGATATGGACCTCCGCTCCCTCTCTTACCCTAATTATAACGAAATAGGTTAAGTGACACTACTCGTAAAATGCCAGTGCAAAATGTGTACAGTGCCAAAGTGTTGTATTGAAGACGTTGGTGACCTGATGTGCTTCCCATGTCGATCGGATTAATCAACAGCTCATCGTTTACAAGAGAAAGGATTTGTTTTTCGAGAAAGATCTCTTTCATCTCGTAACATCGTAAGCTTGGGCCCTCAGTTTTTACCCTAGCTTCGCCATTAACTTGTCCATGTCTGCAGTCAGGTTCCTCGGTCCAGTGATCAGCCCATTCATCATGCAGTCCTCGGTCATGTGTTTGTTGGTGCTGGTGGCGGCGGTGGCCGCGGCGCCGCAGCGCGAGGGCGCGGCGTTCTCCAAGGAGGCCATCAAGCAGGCGCAGAACACCTTCCTCATCCCCAAGGACGCCGAGATCCATAACGTGGGTACATGTTTAAAAAAACGTTATTTTTGACGCTGCATGAGCAGTACGACAATCTGTGTTTGCGCAAAAATAAAGTTTATTTGAATACTCTTAAATAAACAGATACTCTTGTATGGACTATTCCTCATGGTCCAGTTTGCAATGATATTGTAAGATTTCCGTATGAAATCTTAACACAGAATTGGCTAAGTAAAGTTTCTTGAAGAGGTCCAAATTCTATTTTTTTTCGACAGACGACGTCTTAATAATCGAGGAACTGCAGCTCTTTTATTGTGATTTCCTATTATTAATTAGAAATATTTTATTAAGTGGTCGATATGACATTTTGTGAGATTTAATGGCTGAATAAGCTTCGTGCCTAGAACCAGATTAGAATTTAAAAAAGCTACCTCTTCAAAAAACTTTACTTAGACAATTAAATTAACATGATTTTACAATAACTGTCGATTAAAAACAATCAGATTAGTTGTACCTTCCTAAATTGTCGTTGCCTTTACTAGCTCCATTTCTGAGAGCACTGTGGGCCTATTAGAAGTGCGCCATGGAAGGGTATTTGCGAAACATTGACCCTGGGCTATAACGCGAGCGATCGACATTTGACTATGTGATCATCGACCAACCTAGTTTTCTGTTAGGTACATAAACAATCTTAAACTGCTGATATTGATAAATGTTTCTTAAAGATAAAGTATAGATTTGTTTGTTGTTGTCCATCAGGTGCAAGAAGGCATTGAGCTTGCGGCGTACGAGTCGATCCCCGGCAACCAGAGGATCAACCTGTTCGAGATCCTGGGCGACCAGGTGCCGTCCGAGGTCATCAACAACCTTCAGGGCCAGATCGACCAGGTCGGCCGCAACTAGCCGACCCGTCCTCCCAAGCGAGCGTTGGCAGCCAGTAACGGTCCCAACAAATGTTCCAAAATCGAATCAAATTTGAATTTCAAATGGGATCGAGAAGAGATTTCGCTTCGTGGAGTAACCGTTACTGGGTTTCAACACGGCTGATGATCCGCCGCCGGAGTAATTTATTGGTGACGCAAGTACAATACAGTGAATGTGATATTGTGCAACATCTTTTATACATTTGTACATAAATTATATTAAATAAAGTGGTCGTGCGACGTCCGACCTGCTCGTTTTGTTTTACGTAACCGAGGGCGCGACCAATCAATTAGCGGAGATAAGCTGCAGGTAGCTCGTCGTGCTTTAATGAGGATCAGGTTTCCGAATTGTGGTCAACATGTTTTGCTATTTGGTAATACCTAACATTTTTTATTGTACTTAATAGTGACTGAAGTCTTAGTTTTTTTCTGGAGATATATTTTTTTAATTGAATCGTTTGGCAAAAGTTTACTTTCTATTACTGTTTTGTGCGTAACTTATAACTGTTTAAAGTTGACCTGTTCGATATTGATCGCGATTATTGTTAGGTTTAGTGATGATGGTGCAAAATATTTATTATCTTATCATGGATCAATGAAAAACTTTGTGATTCAGCGAAAAACGGTGATGATGAAAAATTTTATGAAATCGATAGTCTGGGCAAAAATTTCAGCGATTATTTCTTTTGTGAGAACCTTGTGTATTGAATATTATTTAATTAGGCTTAGTTTAGACGCTGTCAAAATCAATAATGGAGCTGTTTTTTAATCTTTATTTATAAGCTCGGATCATTTAAAAATAAACATGTCAGCTCCAAAAGCCTATTCTAAAAAAAACTACATTAACCACAAAAATGTGATTTTAACTTAAAAACGACAGAAAGGAGCTGTTTATTATTGTAGGTTATTTTTTACACATGAATTTATTTATTTATTCTATAAATAAAAAAACCTGCCTGGCTAATTTAAGTTTAGTTGAGTTAACAAAAAAGTCTATATTGTATATTGTATGTCTAGGTTGGCAACGCATCTGCAATCCCTCCGGGGTTGCGGGTGTCTATGGGCAGTGGTGATCACTTACCATCAGGTGACCCACTTGCTCGTCTGCCTTCCTATTCATATAAAAAAAAAAAAAAAAAAGTAGAGTTACACGAAAGCTATTATATTAAGTAGGTAAAGGATTTTTTTGGATTATAAATAATTCACCGGACGTATTTCCAACGGGATATTGCTATTGCCTCCAATTTTCTCCAGGCCGAACGTTAAGTTTCCGATTTTACGTGTGTCTTAATACGAGTCAGGACTTCATTACTTAAATACTTTGTATCGAGAAGCAGCCATCAACTGTATTTTTTGTCCAGGACAACGAGTAAGTACTCCTCCTTCCGTTGTTTTTAACGTTTCACTAATTTCAAGCAAGCTCTACCTTTCTTTCTTAAAAAGCATTGAAATGGAAATAACTACGGAATAGATAAAGATCAATCAAAGACGGTCAATAATGCCCCTTAGAATCTGACAGAAATCATTAACCGATGCCCAGGGTGCACCGGGCTAAGCAATGTTCATCCCCCTGGACGAATTATAAATAGACAAAGTTTAGAAGCTTCAAGTTTTTGTTATTTTTAGGGTTCCGTACCTCAAAAGGAAAAAACGGAACCCTTATAGGATCACTTTGTTGTCCGTCTGTCCGTCTGTCACGACCCTTTTTCTCAGTAACGCGTGGAGGTATGAAGCTGAAATTTATATCAATTACTCAGGTCTACTGTCCCTTGAAGCTGTGAAAAAATCAAACTTCTAAGCCAACGCAATCAAAAGATACAGCCGTTTATGCCGCAAATTTCCGCAAATTTTCAACTCTCAAGGGAATCAAAACCTACAAGGTAGTTCCTGTGAACGCAGAATCTTGAAATTTGGTATGAAGGTAGGTCTTATAGCACAGATTAAAGAATAATTGCGAAAACCGTAAATGTGTATGTATGTCTGTATATAGCAGTGACCAATATAAAGTAACCCCACACTGCGTACATTTTGCTTTGGAACAGGGCTCTGCTTACACTGGTTTTAGATATTTATAGATAATGATACGGAACCCTCGGTGCGCGAGTCCGACTCGCACTTGACCGGTTTTTTTTTTTTTGGCAATTTTAATTTAAATATTTAGAAACAGCTTGGATGCCCAGTTAAGGGACTATCTGCGCCGACGCATGTGTTGATGGCGGCGTCGTGACATGTGACATAACGGCTGTAATCCGTAATCCGCGACTGCTGAATATGCATGGCGATTGCGGAGGAATGCTATTAGCGGCCCTACGAGTATAGTGTAAGTTTTAACACAGCAGAATATCAATGCGTTCGCTTTTAAATCAAATTAGTATGGGTAAATCAACGCCGCAAGTGATCCGTAGCGGCAACAAACTACTCTCGTAGTAATTGACAGTGTTACGATGAAAACATAGACTAATAAGGAATCACTTTCTCAATCACGATTTAAAAATCCGGATAAACATACACGGGGGTTCAAAATCAAAGTAACGCAAACCACCTGAATTATTATGGTTTAATTTGACACACAGTGTAGTTATTGCAGATTGTGTAGCAGTGTGTTGTAGCAGATTGAGAATCGCAAAAATTTTAAACATAAAAAAAATATGTAAATGAACGAGTATTTGTTATATTTAGTTCTTTGGTGTGAATTCGAACGAGTAGTGTGATAATGGCGGCGGTTGCTACGCGGCACGCGGGCCCATAACCTGTCTCCAGCGATGACCTCAGCACACCATACCGCACTTTGTTTGCTGCACACCAACCAATAACTTTACTTTGCACTCTCAGTCTCAAATATTTATCAACAAATAGTGAAGAGATTGATGAGTGTGGATGAAGCGAAAGAAGTATGTCAGGATCGTAGCAAGTGGAACAAAGTAGTCTCTGCCTGCCCCTGTGGGAAAGAGGCGTGACGGTATGCATGTATGCCGTTAATACTTAAGTATTAGCCATCACAGATTTGATGAATAAGTATTATTTGATTTTTTATACAAATTTGAATTATTATCGTTGAAATTATATTTATAAAAATATTTGAGCTGAATCAAACCTTACCTGCACTTGTTTGCAATAAATACGCGCAAAAATACAGTACAGGGGGGTTACAATGATGCCTTAATGCGATTCAATTCCGATTCAGTTTAGGTTCGCTCGCTGTCAGATCATGATCAAAAATGACAGCTAAAACCTGAACTGAGTCGGCCTTGAATCGCATTAAGACGTCATGGCAAGGCCCCAGGAAATATAAAATGACCATAAAAGTGGTGACATGGATTCTGGAAGGCAATACTACTAACGATGATATATCTGTTTCTTTTATGTTCTCTATATCTATCATATTATTGTAACAATACAGCATTTGGGCACAATAAACAAAGACACATCACACATATTTTTTATATATGCCGCGCGTTTCCAGTCTCTACTTTAGTTATCCAGACTCTACCTACTATATTATATATTATACATATCTATATATACTATATTTTTTCACCCTTTTGTAATGCAATACCCTCGAGCCCCGGATAGTCCTTCAAAATTCTCTAACAAGCGGCAACTTCGACCTCTGGGGACACAAAGTTCAACAGGGCGGACACGGCCTCGTGACAAGAAAAACAAAAATCACCCCATGTAAGAAAATCATGTGCCGCCTATTTGCTTACCTAATTTTCTCTATGTATAAAGTGTCATTGTATCGTATTGTTTTGTTTAGTAATTCATTATAATCCCATCGAAATCACTACATAGTATAAAATAAAGTCGCTTTCTCTGCCTCTGTGTCCCTATGTCCCTATATATGCTTATATCTTCAAAACTACACAAAGGATTTTGATGCGGTTTTTTTTAACAGATATAGTGATTCAAGAGGAAGGTTTATTTATATATAATACATGCATAATATACCGTGTGAAGCCGGGGCGGGTCGCTAGTTATATATATAGCTTTTATTCATATTTCTCGATTTTTTTATGTTTTACTGTCGAATGTTTCGTTCGTAAACGAATAAGTTTATTTTAAACTTTTCAGTTTTAACAGTTCATCGCCCCGCGCCTTTCAAATGACCGGGGCTCGCAGAGATCAATCTTTTAAATATATATAACTCAAAGGTGACTGACTGACAGTGATCTATCAACGCACAGCCCAAACCACTAGACGGATCGGGCTGAAATTTGGCATGCAGGTAGATGTTATGACGTAGGCATCCGCTAAGAAAGAATTTTGATCAATTCTACCCCCAAAAGGATAAAATAGGGGATGAAAGTTTGTATGAAACTTTGTCAATTTTAAACCGATCGGGCTGAGACTTTGCATGCACACTATACTTTTTAATGCGAGCGAAGCCGCGGGCAAAAGCTAGTTTATTATATAAACATAATATACACGTTTTTATCCCTTACGGGGTAGGCAAAGCCCATGGCAAAAAGACCGAAAGGCCACGTTTAAAAAAATCAGGACGAGGGGTAAGGGATAAAAACGTGATTCATGTATGTATGCATAATGTACAGGTTGACATAACTGTTGGTTTGCAAAAGTGTTACGTACGGTTGCACTTCTAAACTGCTAATACTGCCAGGCGGTGGCAATGGGCCATTACTTAATTAGTGCCCATTCGTACGCGAGCACGTGAAATGGACAAAGCGTTGCGCCACGCGGCGGCGCCCGAATAATAAAGATTATAACCCTTATGTAAGAGAAAGCGATCTTTACTGATATTACAGCATTGCCAAAGCAACTTCCACGCCAGTCTGGGAGCAAAGAAACAACATAGAACGTACCAGTTGCTTGTTTTCCCGCTTTGATGGTAAAAGCCCATCGATGGAATGGGCGAACATCTTAGCGGTCATGTCATAGGCGATGTGGCTAGCAACCCCTTTGATTCATCCGCCGTACCCATGCTAAACGCGGCTTTTAGATCTTGTTACCTTAGGTTCTGTCTTCCCCGTAAGGATAAATATGTGATCTATGTGTGTATGCAAAAGCAAAGCTAAGCTCAGTGATCCAGGGAGCCAGCTCAGCCAGCGCTGTCGCGTATTGCCATCTCTGCGATCATTTTTGCAAAATCTCTATTCTGGAACGATAAGCTTCATTAATAGGTACGAGTAGTACCTATTAAAGACTCATCATGTTATCATCGTTTTTGCTCGGCGAGTTATTAATTTTAGCGACGCCAAATAGCAAATTAAACTTGTTTTGAACCTAGGTACAGTCTTCTTCTTTTTTTAATATGGCCCCATAGATCGATGTGATGATTTCGCTAATGTCACTGTAATAAATACAGTATTCAAAAATCTTGTGACAAAAATGTCGGCAACGTTGTACGGTAGAACACGGTCAAAAGACCCCCTCCCCCCCGTCGGGCTCTTAGCCAACGGATAATGACATCCCTCAGAGACCGCCAGGAAATCATTAACCGATGCCCAGGGTGCACCGGACCAAGCACTGCTCTTCCCCTCGGACGGATCCAAAAACGAACCCCAGTTCTTGATCACACGCGGAGGTAACCCGACTCGCACCAATATCGATACAGCTATCATGTCAAATATGTGTCACCAGCCTTATTGTTTGTGGCATAAAGGTGTATATATATTTTTGACGTCTTGTGGTAAATATGCCCTTGACTGTACATAAATGATTATTTCATTTATAAATTAGTAACGACACTGACAAAAAGTCAAGATTTATTGTTGAATTCGGTTACGAATCTAGGCTCACGGCGTATTTTTTCACGAATTCGTAAAATAAAGCAAATAGCCAGCGGAAAGTAAGTACCGAGCGGTACAACTTAGGGATCTTTAAAAAGTGAGCCTACCTGTTCCTGAAAGGGTCGGCAACGCACCTGTGTTTCCCCACGTCTTGCAGGTGTCCCTGGGCGATGGTGATCACTTTCTATCAGGTAACCCGTCCGCTCGTTTTCCCCCTCTAAAAATAAACGCGTAAAATAATATATACATTGTGCACCAAGGGCGGTAAGAAGGGGATTACAATTTCGAGTTATTAAAAGCCCTCCGCCTTGTGATACAGACAATGTTTTTCATCACATCTGCCGGGAATTAAAATAATTGACAAAAACAAATTAATGACACCCGCTTAAAGAGATTTCCAGCTTTTTCAATATATTGAAAATGCTAAGGGTCTGCTTTTAGTTTTCAAACGCAAAACGCAGTCAGAGCCAGATTGGTACACGATGTTATAAATGCAATGAAATGTAATAATCTCAGAAAAAATACTGTCTTTGTATAGTTACAGTAAACTTGGTTCGTAGCCACGTTTTGAAGGTAGGAAATATTATCATATTATACTGTTATCTAAAACTCCCATGGGAGGTATATCGGCTACAACTATTCTATACGCCTACGTGCAAGTGTGATGAAAATTTCGATGTGTGCATATGCCATAAGGGAATGCGACGCAGACTGTCATTCAATGGGGCAAAATCTCGGGCAAGATAGTCTTGCCATAGGACGATCGAGCGCCATCTGTGCTGCTACTAAGGTACTTTAACCGTTATCAGTGGAAAGTAGGCTTTACTTTGGCGTCGCGCGCTTGTTGCTCGACGCTTTATGCTTACTTGCGGATAGATGGCACTGTTAGCAAGAAACCAAATTTACAATATTATATCCCTAATAGGTGCGTTCATAATTAACACCCGTATGATTATTTTTGAAGCAGTCAGGAACGCTATATTTTCAGTACCAAAATATATTTTTTCAGTACTTACCTTTAGATCTTTCTGAAATTTTACCAACTTTTGATGCTGACTGTACCTACCTTTTCGGTAAATACTGGCAGTCTAGACTAATCACAACAGAATTTTTCATTTATAATTATCATATTCGAGAGCGTACTTACCTAGTAAATGGTGTTTAACGTACGGATAAAAACGATAAAAATTACCTGCCAATCCTGGCATACCTGGGAAGTATGTATTAAAAAAGGTAAGGCAATGGAACAATATTCTACCTATAACGACGTATTAATTTCCTTATTGTTGAATAATTATAAAGAATTTAGATGAATTACGATAATTATTATTATCTTTGCACTTATAAAATTTTTTCGTTACATTTTTGGCCGCTTTGTATCTCATAAAAAAAAACAAAATAATTTTTTTGATTTCATCTTTTAACGCTACGTTTTCAGTGTTTAAACCTACCGTGGACTTGCACAAAATACCTATGTTTCAAAACCTAAATTATTCAAGTCGGTACTGAATGGCTTCTCGTGTTTAATAGAGACAAAGGAACAGCAATACATTTCATGTAGATTTTGTCATGTGTTCCCAGTCTCCGTAAACTGCATTGTACCTACTAAATATTACGTTATCCTCATAGTACTAGTACATACGTTTATTAGCTTCTGTATTTATTTACTATTTTTTTCTTCTCCTAATGGCAAAGGGGTTGGTGCACAGGCAACCGCATCGAAGTGTATTATAATTATGTTTGTTTTTATTGTCGTTTTATTATCTGTAGATTTTTTTTTGTTTCCTTTAACCAATGTGTTTGTCACACACACACATTTCAACCTAAGCAACAATACACTCTTGTTCCTTTGCAAGAAGTAGATACGTGCTAGCCCTCTTATTCCTCCGAGGCGCTAACCCTATGCATAAACGAACGGACACCGCATACGACTTATATGTACCTATGTTGTATGTTAGTACGTGTCCAATTACCAATAAGTACTCTACAATTCCTGAAATGTTTAGCAGCTTGCAACAAAGTAACAAACAGTTTACAGGGAAACCGGCTAATAGCTTCTAGTTCTAGACTACACTTAAAAATCGGCCAAGTGCGAGTCGGACTCGCGCACCGAGGATTCCGCACAAATATAGCCTTTGCCTCCTAAGCTAAATATATGCAGTGTGAGATCATTTTATATTGGTTACTGACATAGACATAAAGACAAAAATATTATGTTCTTAGTATTGTTTGGCGGCAACAGAAATAAATAATCTGTGAAAATTTCGACTGTCTAGCTATCACGGTTCATGAGATACAGCCTGGTGACAGACAGACAGACTGCGAAGTCTTAGTAACACGGTTCCGTTTTTACCGCTTGGGTACGGAACCCTAAAAAGGGACTGCGATAAGTATACTTACATCATGTTCTTGCCGATTTGTTGAGATGACTTGTCGGGGTCGAGATTTCAGTTTTTACTGCCCTTAAGCTCCGTTTACATCGCGAACGCAAGTCTGTGTAAGCAGCAAATATAACATTCGTCAAAGAACATTCGTCAATAGACGTTCTTATTGACCGAGTATTTTAAAGCTTGCAAAGGAATGTTGCTTGGACTGCTTTGCACACAGTGAGTGTAATTCGATTGATTGTCAAACGCTAGTGGATTTGCAGCCCCGCATTGTAATGCTACTCGCCCGGTTGTTGTCTGATGTGAACGGGGCTTAAGGCTGCGCGGGCGCGTGGCGAGAGATGGCGCGGCGGCGCGGGCGCAGCCCATTACGGCTAATTACCGCGTTAATTGGCGCGATATTCGCACCCGCGCCTTCGCGGAACCCTCTGCTGCTGACGTACTAATCGTCGGATGCGACTTGCTAGCTGCTATTATTTTTCTAAGCTTTCCTATTTAAAAAAGCGAAGCCGCGCGTCAAAGTAAGACGATTTAATTCATAGCTTATCTGTCCGTTCGTCCATCGCTGCCGTCGCCGAGCTATGCGATGAGCTAGATATATTTCACAAGCGCCGAGACCGATCGATGGTAGAATTGAACAGTCAACGTCGAGCGATAGTTTCTACTAGACCAACGCTCCCACAGTAATCGATCGATGTCGATCGATGGTATCGAACAACGTCGATCGATTGGTTTATCCGTCGATCAGCCTAACACTAATCGATCGCAATCGATCGACGTTGGTCGATGATATCGATCGATGGTCGATCGTTTGGTGTAATAACAACCAACAAACTGATTGCAGTGTAGTAGAGGGCGGGGAGGTCGCGAGGGTAGGCGATACGGAGTGGGAATGTGACGCAACACAATAGTACTCTTTGTTTCCGCTGATGAGTTCATTTGCGCTGCTGTTCTGCAGATGGCCTTTCCTATAACTATGGCTCCAACACAGAGTGTCCTTGTTTATTGTATCGTCATTGGAGCTATAGAGCTCCTAGGGCCTGTAGAGGCTCATGCATGAACCTTCGAAAGTAAGTTAATATTTAGACAAATGTCCATGAACAATTTTTTTACCTGCTACACAATCATTGCTAGCTTGATAAAAGCTGGACAGTGATTTATATTTAAGGCACCTGATTTCAAAGGTTCAATTTTTGAAATCACACTATGCTAAAATACCTCCTGAAAGTGGTCAAAAATTGTACTGGATTTGAAATACGAGTGGATACTCGTAAGCAGAAAGTTAAAGCTTTGATTAATCCAATCAACTAGTCGAAAATATATTTCAAGCTGTAGTTTGTCTGCTTTCAAAAAGCATGCCATGCCATGCATGCAAGATAAGAGAATATCAGAACTACTGTTTTCTACACATTGGCAAAATGTAATTGAATCAACGCCGATGTTTATTTAATTAGAGCCGGCATAGTGGAGCGGCGGCGGCGGCTAACGGGCGCGTCCTGTCCCATTGCAGTGTAATTAAAACAAAAACTATTGTTTAATTGAGTCTCACGCATGCGCCGGGAATGGGGGTCGCGGCGGCGGCTTTCATCTGCTTTCTACCTTAGAATTAAGGTGAAATTAATTAATTTATTGCCCTATCGCTTACGGTTGCGAGCTTTTTGTTTGTTCAACTCTCTCACCAAACTCAGGCAGGATTGGCATAGCGACGGAAAACAGTTAGTTCGTACATGCGCAGTGAACGAGAACAAATAGTCGCATGCGGAAATAACAATAGGCCGTAAAGTGATTACGGCCTCATACGGGTAATATGAAACAACCACTAATAACTATCTTATCAGTGCGCTGGCTCGGAAATACGAGCTTAGCGTAACCTAAATCAAAATACGCATAGCATATTTATGCTAGCTGTAAATGAGCTAGTTTCGGAGTCCTTGAGAGTGGCAGCGGTCAGAGTTGCCGAAAGCATCTCGATCAGGTTTGGTGCGGGGTGCGGGGGTCTACGGGCAGGGGCGGCGGAGGGGGAGGTGCGGTGGGAGCGCGCGGTTTTTGCGGCGGCGCGGGCGCACGTCCCTCCCTGGAAGTACGCTAATTACAGACGCATACTTAATTACACCCGTGCCGCGGCGCTGACTCCTTGTTTGCTCACGGCAGCCTTACGTCTAAGGATTTGCTGTGTATAAGTAGGTAATCGCTTGGCGACTATGACTCAAAATGGTATGTTTTTGTTAAAAAATAAGTTTTTGCCCACGGTATTATTTAAAAAATAAATTAAGGTTTACTGGAAGAGGTCCCTTGTGGATGTATGTATCTTAGTGTTTGTCAATTGTATTTGTTTTATGTTTATTTTGCAATTACATACATACATTTTAAATTTTACATGGACTACCTTGGTATGATTTCGCTCTTGAACTCATAAAATTTTATCAAATAAGCCAAAATTCAAAGCATCCTCTCGAGCTTTGCCTTCTATTCTGCTGACCCTCACCAGGTCGTTGGCTCCTCGTCCAACTCTACCGTACTAAGACAATGACAAGCACTGTCACCGTATCCAGGGTCACTGACACTGGGTGGTCTACTGGTCTGCATTTGAAGACGCAGTACTGCTGCTGCGTCCTGTCCTGCCATGATTAGGTCGACCACATTTGTGAGATTTTTTTAAGGCAGGCAGTGAGACACGCTTGGTTAAAGTCACAAAAGACTGAGACAAAGCAAAATGAAGCTGCAGTACAAAACCAGAAACATTTTAGAACTTCTTCCTTGTCGGTACACTCTTGACAGAGTGGTCGTGGTCACGTCAGGTATTGGTGGCGAGCTTTATAGACTACAGGCCCACGTACAAAAATGTGGGTCATATGAACCACCAGGTGACGTATATAGGACGATATAAGAGCATAAAATAATAAGATTCAGCACTATGCCGTCACTTGTAAGCTGTCCAACTGGGTGCTGGTGAGAATTCAAAAGTGCAACCCTCGATTTTTTCCCCTTGTCGCATGATTTTTGTACGGCGTTGCGGAATAATGGATTAGAAGCTGTATTGAAACAGTATGAAACTGATGCCGTACAAATGGTGCGCCACAAAGTCGGTATTTTTTTTTGATTTTCTGACCATTTCCAGGGTAAATTTGGTCATTTGATTCTGTATGGCATCAGTTTCATACTGTTTCAATACAGCTTCTAATCCATTATTCCGCAACGCCGTACAAAAATCATGCGACAAGGGGAAAAAATCGAGGGTTGCACTTTTGAATTCTCACCAGCACCCAGTTGGACAGCTTACAAGTGACCTCATAGTGCTGAATCTTATTATTTTATGCTCTTATATCGTCCTATATACGTCACCTGGTGGTTCATATGACCCACATTTTTTGTACGTGGGCCTGTAGTCTATTACAACACGCCGCCACTCTTCTCTGACGACCGCCGAATTTTAGAATTACAGTTTCTTTTAAATTGAAGATACTAATGGACTTCAATTACAGTTCTAATATTTTATTCGGTAGACAGATTATTAGCACTGTCGAGCCGTATGATTACAAAATCGTCCCCAGGGGAAAATATATTTTAGATCTATCTAATCTAACCTTTAAACGAGCAATCCGGAAACTGCTCCAACGATTTTCATGAAATTTAGGTACTTTTTACACAGTGACTGATCACATCGATATGCCATCTGATAGCAATGTAATAAATTTGCCTACAATCATTTTTTTATTTTCTGTTTTTTTCAGAATATGTGAAAGCATAAAATCATTTCAACAAAGTTTTTGTTTTCCACTTATACGCCCACAGTCACGCTAAACGTGGCCTTCTACCCCGTAAAGGATAAAGAAGTGATTTGTGTGTGTGTGTCTGTGTGTGTGTTTTCTTATAAGGCACGGAAGGCAAACGTATGTTCTGTTTAAAGTAACAAATATACATATACTATTAATAAACATGTGCTTTCTACGGGGCATAACATGCCACGATTACCTTTGAAGAACTCCCGATATTTCGAGCACGGTAGAGTCTGCGTCAAAATATCGGGTCGTGAAAGTTATCACGGTCTACATCCCGTACAAAATATATTATTAGTTGAATTAAATTGGGGCAGTAAGCACTTTAAATATTTATTTTACAGTAAGTACGAGATTATGTTAATTTGCTGCGTAAAATGCGTCATTTCGTTTTTAATGTAGAGTACTTTCTACTAGATCACGAGTAATTTACTAATTAAGTACAGTAATTTTACGAAATTAATTTTCTAACATTACCAACATTTTGCATTCTCTGTGAATACAGACGATCTTGATTTTTATTTCTGTTTAAGAATAACACACACATACATATATAACAATACATAATATAAGTTAATCCTTCGCGGAAATACTCCCAGGGAGATACGTAATGTGCGGGCTAGAAGGAGAAACTTTAGAAAAATGATAAAATGGTTTTCGTAGAGAGCTCGTAACGGTGCGACGTGCGGGCAAAAACGCTTGATGCAATTAAAAGTACCTTTAATTACCTAATGCAGGGTTGCCACATGACCCGATACGCGGATGCGTCTTAGTTAAGAGTAGTGTTCCCATTCGTTAAGGCAATTTCCCCGGTTTGAATACTATAGTTTGTCGGTAAGTATCTTGACTAGGTAACCGTGGGCCCCTTTAATGCAACAATTGTCTAAGATACTAAATTAAACGTTCGTTTTTTTATAATAAAAAACGGCCATCTAAAAACTTTTCAATGCCACGAAGAATTGCAGCAGTTGTTTCAGGCAGAGGAGGCCACACTCATTATTTATTTTTTTATTTTACATATATGTATAACTACATATAATTTCACGTCTTTATCCCTTACAAGGTAGACAGAGCCTTTTTTTTTTTTTTTTAACGTGTGGAAAATGCGCCTTATGCATCTCCGCGCTCGGGGCAGCACGAACGGAGGTATGACGGGTTCTCCATCTCGCCGCTACCATCCCTATGGATGGAGGGGAGAGGCCTACCGTCTAAAAACACACACGTTCCCTCCAGGCCTTGAACTGCGGGCGTTGCGGGCGAACACCGTGACCACCGCAACGTCCACTGGCCGCCCCGGGATGGGGCAGGTGGCGACGGCACCGTTGAATGCGGGTTCCGGATTCCCCGCCCTCCCCCGCCGGTGACCGTCTGTTTTTTTAAAGAGGTTGACTCCTCGTAGCCCCCTCAGCGGCCCACGTTCCCAGCGCCAGCGGGCCGGGGTTACGTGACGGCCGACATGACCGAGATCACGCCGCCCTGTTGATTTTTATAGAGGTTTACTCCTCGCGGCCCCCCTATCTTGAAAAAGACGAGGCGGCCCACGGTCCCGGCCCTGCGGACCGGGTTTGCGTGCCGTCCGACCGTGACCGAGGTCACGTCGTCCTCTGGATTATTATAGAGGTTTACTCCTCGCGGCCCCCTTATCTTGAAAAAGACGAGGCGGCCCACGGTCCCGGCCCTACGGACCAGGTTTACGTGCCGTCCGACCGTGACCGAGGTCACGTCGCCCTCTGGATTTTTATAGAGGTTTACTCCTTGCGGCCCCCTTATCTTGAAAAAGACGAGGCAGCCCACGGTCCCGGCCCTGCGGACCGGGTTTGCGTGCCGTCCGACCGTGACCGAGGTCACGTCATCCTCTGGATTATTATAGAGGTTTACTCCTCGCGGCCCCCTTATCTTGAAAAAGACGAGGCGGCCCACGGTCCCGGCCCTACGGACCAGGTTTACGTGCCGTCCGACCGTGACCGAGGTCACGTCGCCCTCTGGATTTTTATAGAGGTTTACTCCTCGCGGCCCCCTTATCTTGAAAAAGACGAGGCGGCCCACGGTCCCGGCCCTGCGGACCAGGTTACGTGTCGACCGAAAATGACCGAGGTCACTCCGCTCCGCGATCGCGTCCCTTGCGGAACGCACCGCTTCGACGGCAGGCTTTCGCCCGCTGCCAGCATGAGGCTCGCCCTTCCGTTCCCCGCCCGGGGCGAACAGCAGGTACAAGGTTGGACTCGCCCCCGTCCCTCCCCGTACGAGGCGTTTGGCGCCTCCAGGTTTGGTGCAGAGCTGCGCTACCTTTCAATTTTTACCTTTACTCGGCCGCAGATGCAGAGCAGCTCCCCGGCAGCTACCGCACGCCCCGTCCCCCCCTAGGCACCCCCCCCCCCCTCAGAGAGCGAAAGGCCTGCCGGTAATTAACCGCAAAGCAATACCTACTTTTCGCCAGCTCCAGGCCGAGTGGTCGAAGCTCGGCGGGAGGGGCTACTCAGTAGGCAGCTCAGCTCGGCCCGACAGTACCCAACGCTTCTGACCCTCGTCTCCCCAAGGCTCCCCTTCCCTCCCAAAAGGCGTTTGGCGCCTCCAGGTTTGGTGCAGAGCTGCGCTACCTTTCAATTTTTACCTTTACTCGGCCGCAGATGCAGAGCAGCTCCCCGGCAGCTACCGCCCGCCTTTCCCCACCTAATCACGATCCCTCCCTTGATAAAAAAGGGGCTTTCGCCCCGGCCCTCGCCAAGAAAATATATACATATACATAATAATTCGCCCCGCCCTACCCCCCCACCCCCCCAGGTCGGATATTTGCCACCAGCTAACTAATCCCCGAGGGGTTTTAATCAGCCGTTGTTGCCCAGGGTGCACCGGCCTAAGCGTTACCCTTCCCCCCCCATGGGGCCAAAGCCCCTGATAGAAGGGAACTGTAACGCTAGAGCTCTCGGGGAGGTTTCCGACATAGCACCCCTAAGGTAGACAGAGCCTAAGGTAACAAAACCTTAAGGCCATGTTGTGCATGTTAATTATTATCCTTTGAATAAAGAATATGATTTGTTTTTTTATCGATGTCAATTAAGAAAAGGTAGTTAAAAAAAACATTAAATATTACAGTTATTTTAGTATTGCAGTCGTATTGCTGACAAGTGGCCAAAATACCTGACGTCAGAAAAATTCCTGACTTCTGGTCACCCTCAAGCTAATGCGCCGTTTACCGAGCCTCCGGGAACTCGGCCGCTTTGCTTTACAATACAATCGCTAGGTTTTCCTGCTGAAAGGATTGGCGCGAAGGGGTCGGGGGTGGGGGCGGGGGCGGGGGCGTGGCGCGGCCGGGGAGGCTGCGCGCGCGCCGGCGCAGTGTGCCCCCGCTCGTGATGCCGCCCGCGCTGCTCGCGCTGCTCTGCGCCGCCGGCGTCTGCGCAGGTCCGGACAACGACCCCGGTGATATATGCGAAGGATACGCGCCCTATTGCCTCGATTTTTACCGCCATGATTTATGGCAATTTGTTTTTTTAAACGTCAGGTTCTGTTGATTTGTTTGCGGTTCGCGTGAGGTTTGATACGTTCTGGTTTATGGTGGTCTCCTGGTGGGTATGTTTTATTGTTATGGCGATGATAATTACGTTTACGGCTTCGTTTTCATCAATTTTATTATTTAATTTAAAAAATGCGATGAATTTTTTAGATCAGCCTAAAGTGTTCCAAAAAGCATTTATTTGTATTAATTAATTAACTTTGTAACAAAAACTTATCTTGAGATATTTAACACTTATTTTTTATTCATTTACAATGCAATAATTACAGTAAAAGCAAAAAATACAGAAAAAAAGTACATAGAGAAAATTGACAAGATTAACTTCTCGAAAATAAAAGAACTTCTTTCTCTTTTTCTTATTTCATAGCGATCTCTTCCAGACAACCTTACAATAACACATCGCTGACATTTCCGTGATCCTATGTTAATTAAAAGCTACTACAACATTTATTATCTGTCTTTGTTAATGAAATAATATGCTTGAATTACGTGGTCAGTGAGTTCGGTTCCCGGCCAAACAAAGAGTTCAACGCGCGAATGAGTGCCGTCGTCGGGCTTGCGTGCGCGCCGTTTTATTTGCCAGCTGTTTTACATAATACGCCCGTAATGTCAAACTAATATCGATATTTAGCATACGTGGGGACAAATCGTTAAAATTAAATTCTTATATCGTTTTCATTCTCAGGTCAATGGTCAAAAACCTAATACAACATCAGTTGGTATACGTAGTCGACCAGGAAAATGTTTGACCATTATTTCATCGCTTCCCTAAAAATATTACTACTAAACCGTCACAATATAAACTAGGTACTCTTTTCCTCATCCACTAGACGACTATATTAACTCCCTTATTTATTTGTAAAGCCTTACAGACACGCTATAAGAATAATATGTTTTGTGATCCTGTCTGTCTAACATAGACATATTTCAAAGTAATAGAACAAATGAACGTTAAGTCAACAGAAGCTATACAGACACAGCCGTCACTTGATTGTGTTATAAGAAAACACGTTTATTTTATGTATTTTATTGGTCATTGAACTTTTCGTTACTTTATAGTAGCTTTCAGTATTCATTGTAAAATCGCGGTTTAAGTTGAAATCAGTTTAAATCATTATCGTTGTTTAATAAGTATTACATAAGTGCTGCTGCCGTATTTTTTTCACTCAAACGAAAATGAAATGGATAATTATATTTTTCAACATAGAATCAACGTTTGTTCGACACTCATCTTAAGTCATTTCGTAGTAGTGTTTAGGCGATGTGGGTCGGTCCGTCAGTCCTATTCATTAGCCGCAAGTGCTGTTACCGCGAGCATAATTAAGTCACACCACCCGCTACACACCGTGCGACATTTCGGACGCTGCGATTAGCGAAAGCGATAGTTATCTTTCCTGTGTACAAAAGCTACGTATTTAAATACTTTCGGGACTTTCTATTTTAATATCTAAAAAGACAAAAATTTGGCTATATACATACAAGTATGTATTAAGGAAAACTTAACAAAAAAAATGTAAGTATTTAAGTATTTATTCTAAAACTGCATTACTTTTCCATTTTGTGAATCCTCTTGTAGCCATAAAATCTGTAAAAAAGCAAAGACTCCTTTTAGCGCAACGTTTCCCAAGCAAATTTTCTCCTTTATTGTGGCTTTAAAGCTCACACTGTGCGGCATCCTCGCACCAGCGTGCGGCAGAGTGCGGCAGCTGCGGCAGGTGCGGCACGGCGCGCCGCCGCCGCCGCTGGCCCATTCAAGTCTAAGGACATTTGCATGACACTGAATGAATGACGCTTCTGTGGAACTGTTGACACAATAGATGGACTGATTTCCGTTTTTATTGCCGTTACGTTCGCTGCCTTTAAACTATTTCTAGAGGTTCTCTTAATACGTAGTAATTCGCTGAATTCCAAATTATTTTATATCAAATCTCGTGCAATGTAACGCTGTTGAAAGATATGAATACGAAGATAATTTCCTTGATTCGGAAACTGCTGTTAACTTAAGTAAAAGGAAGCGAAACGGAGTGCACCAACCAGGGCTAAATTTGGGAACGATACAAGCTGCGACAACACCGAGCTCTAGCGAATCTTAAAGCGATGGCTAAAGATATTTATTGGTGTTCGGCGCCACTAAAAGAGACAGCACAGTCTTAATTTGCTATTCGCGGTTCAATTATTATGGTTGATGAGCTAGGTATTACTTAGTTCAGTTAAAAATTACAAGAAATAGATGAAGAGCGAAGACGTGACTGCTGTTCTCTTATCACTATCGCAGCATCGCAACGCCGGCCACGGATAACAACAGTAACCGTCAGATCCCATCACGTTGATTGAAACTAATGATACCGGCGTGGCAAGCCACAGACAAAAAAAAACGACAACTCTGATACAAATTATGATAGACAATGAAATGAAATCGCTTATTATAAGGGATTCCATTTTTTTTTGTTTCCGTACTGGTCTGGGAGCACAGAAAAAACATAGAAATAGTTGCTTCTCTTCCCGCGCAAATGGTAAAAACCCATCGAGGGAATTGCTTCTCTTCCCGCGCAGAAGGTCCAAAAAGCCCATCGATTAAATGAGCGAAAATCTTAGGAATCATGTCATAGGCGATGTGGCTAGCAACCCTTCACTATTTTTATTCCCCTTTCCACCTATACGCCCATAATCATGCTAAACGTGGCCTTTAGCTCTTGTCTTGATAATGACGTGATTTATGTATGTATGTATCTATTTTTTTTGTAATATCTGATTTACCAATACATAGTATAAAACAAAGTCGCTTTCCGCCGTCTATCTGCTTGTCCCTATGTATGCTTAGATCTTTAAAACTAGGTACGCAACAGATTTTGATGCGGTTGTTTTTAATAGAAGAGTGACTCAAGAGGAATGGATATCTGAAATAAATGGACTTGAAATTATTATAAAAAATAGATAAAGATGATCATCCATTATCTATTTATTAACCCAATTTTTGGAAAAAATATGAAAAATTGTTCTCTACGTTTCGAGAAAATCTATCTGAAGTCTATGGTCTTAAAAGTAAAAATTCGTAAAAATTTTCATGCAAAAGCCAAATTTCAACTTGATTAGTTCAGTAGATTAGGAGCTGATTGGCTGCGACAGACAATCAGACTTACAGTGATCCTAAAATATCATATAGTAGTGTTGTCGAGTCAATTATTATGTTCGAGAAGCTTAACATCTTCCTGTAAAACGCCTACTTAAGTTTCCCACCCAAACGCTACAATAACAAGCATTGCGTAAACCGATACGGCACTAATCCCATTCAGAAATGTCACTTTTCATGCGCCCGCGACTCTATGCTAATATCGGGCCCGCTAGCTCGCCGCCAACTTACTTTCGCCGTCACCAAACTCGAAATCACATAACAATATCACTTAGCACATTGCAATAAGGACGTTGTAGTTGTTCTGTAGATCCAGATGTCTTTGTGAATGAGCAGTTCAAGTGTAAATGTTTGTCTGTATGTCCGACCGGAATACGAAATGCTTCGGCATGTTTATGCTTTGTTTGCCTAGTTCCACTATTTCTAGAATACCTTTTTTTAGGAAATGATGTAATAAGCTAAAACAGTATTTAAACGTTTTTTAGATTATTGTTTACGTTCATAGACTTGTGCTTTATTAAATCCGAATTCCAAACATTATAAAGCTCTGAGACGAGGTAATAGAATATCGATGTAAAAATTCGTTGAAAATTTCACCAGTAAAGTACAGTTAGCGTCAGATTTACATATATATCATCGTACTAAAGTGGCCACATAATAAATCATACACGCTCTTTAACCTATGTATATAAAGCTTTGTTACAGTATGTTTGCACACTTTCGCGCCTGTAAATCTTATAGTTATGTATAATCATTTCAAAATGTTGTGATCTCTAAGCGAACTTTTGCTATTTAATTGTTGAGATAAAAATTTGCTTCCGTCTTGCCGTCACGCGTTACAGCCTGTCGCTTCACTTCTAAGGTATTTTCCGGGGCAGTAGCTACTTGAATACAAATCATTAAGGCATTGTTAACTCGCGGCTGCAATATTATATTAATAGTCCCTTCAATGTTAATGTAGTACAGGAATTTAAAAAACGAGGGACTGCTTTATACAGTGTGCAACTAATAGCAATGCAACAAAGTGAGTCATTTTATGCAAGGACCAAACCTAACTTAATGTTTACAGAAATATCGCTTTTCAAAAAAGATAGTACAAGATAGTCTTCTTCTTCTTTTTTTAATATGGCTCCATCGATCGATGATTTCGCCTATGTCAAAGTAATAAACACAGTATTCAAAATTCTTGTGACAAAAATGTCGGAAACGTTGTACGGTAGAACACGGTCAAATGATCCCTCCCCCCCTGTCGGGCTCTTAGCCAACGGATACTGATATCCCTCAGAATCTGCCAGGAAATTATTAACCGATGCCCAGGGTGCACCGGACCAAGCACTGCTCTTCCCCACGCACGGTAATCGGTGTCGTAATTCGACAGTTTCCGAACCGGCGAATGTCTACCTTCATTTTCGTCTGTTGTTATGCACATACTCGTAGCTTCCTATTTAAGGACTCGTTTAGTTTCAAAACAAAAACCAATCTAACATTCCCTACTTTACTTACATCGAGCGTTATCATTGTGCGCCTTCACTATCATCACTACATAGTATAAAACAAAGTCGCTTTCTCTGTCCCTATATCCCTATGTGCTTAAATCTTTAAAACTACGCAACGGATTTAGATGCAGTTTTTTTAATAGATAGAGTGATTCGAGAGGAAGGTTTTTATGTATTATTCTACCCCGACGAAGTCGCGGACAGAAGCTAGTTAACGATAAGGAACTCGCGAGTGTGTGCTTGTATGTGTGATTGTTTAATACAGCAAAGAAATAAGTTTAAATGCAAAGTTTTCCTCGAGCATTGTTCCGGTGCGGCGGAGCCTGGTGCGGGTAATTATAAACAGTTATAATTACCAAAAGCGCTAATGTTGCCGGCCGCGGAACAATGGCGCGTTGTGCTCTCGTTTTTGCGGTCATCACTGACGGCCAACATACAAACGCTATAATTATATTGTCTTAAAAATAGACCTACTGTGTACATATTCACACGTCTCATAGTGTAAACATGGTCACAAAGCATCACTCATTGCATTACCGTAAAACGGGGTGATCAAATTTAATGAGCCCCCAGGAATGAACACCCATGTTTTTCAGGGTTATTTTAATAATGTATAACAATTTTCCATGCTGGTCTGGGGGCAAAGGAAAAACATAGAATGTACCAGCTGCTTCTCTTCCCGCGCAGATGGTAGTCCATTGAGGGAATGAGCAAATGTCATAGCAATCATGTCATAGGCGATGCGGCTAGCAACCCATCACTATTTTGATTCCACTTTCCTATACTATACGCCCACAACCTTGCTAAACGTGGCCCTTAGGTCTTGTAACCTTTGGCATTGTCTACCCCATAAGGGCTAAAGACGTGATTTATGTATAAAGTATGACAATTTTTTTCTTAAATCGATCGATATTCGGTTCAAAGAGTACGGTGTCAAAGGGGTGATTTCGTTTTTAATTGAAAATGTATGTTTTTTTTAACACTGGCACTATTTTTAGCACCGGCTAAAATACACAATTATTCCAAGACACTTTGTTTATTTAATATTCGAGTCACACCAACCTGTAGTGGTACATAGTGTCGGACATCCCTGGCGGCGCATGCGCACGGCCGCGCCGGCGGAAGCGCCCGCTCCCAGGCTGCGTATGGGAACCATTGTGCGCGCGGTACAGTTAGCAGGCGGTGACCGCGGGTCGCCGGTCGCCTGCTCCTCGCGCCCAGCCTACTGCCCCCGCATCGATACCACTCACCAAAACTGAGAACACATTACATGGTCTGATGATGATGTTTCACAAGCAATCTTTCATGATTACGAGCACGCTTATCGTGACAATGGCTGCTACAATTTGGTTAAAATTTTACCAATATTTATGCTTGGTTTAGTCCTAGGAACGAGAGTTACTGCTGCTCGGACTGCGCGCCGCAAAGCCTATTTTAATTTTCGCTGTTTTGGTGTATCTTGTATAGATCTATGCACGCTCCGATCCTCCGATCAGATCACTCAGTCATTTGATACACACATACACAAATCACGTCTTTAACCCTTACGGGGTAGACAGAGCCTAAGGTAACAGGTACCTACAGGAAACATTTAGCAAGATTGAGGGCGTATAGATGGAAAATGGTATCAAAATAGTGATGGGTTGCTAGCCTCATCGCCTATAACATGATTCCTATGATTTTCGCCTATTTGATAGGTGTAAAAAATGGCCAGTGTCCCAGCGACGACGAAGTAGACCAAGAAAGATTTGGATGTGGATACATAGGACCGGGAGTTGAAGAGTACGAGAGAAGATACCTTTGCCAAGTAGTGAAACGCTATAAAAGGCTAATAGTCATAAAAATATACTTGAGTCTTACGGATTCGTCGGTCCCTCTAGCAGTAGTTTATTGTGTCCAGCGAGTGCGCGACCGCAGCCGCACGTATTACTTGAGTAAGTATGTCGGCGGAGGTCGCGGACCACCCACGTTACAAAAGGACGACTCATACACGCACGGGAACCAACCTCGGAATAACATTACAGTACATTTTATTAAGATATGAAGAAAGAAATATCTTGCCCTACATAACTAGCCACTGAACTGCAGATCTGAATCTGATCCAAATGTATAACGTAAAGACAGGATAGACGGACGATTCGGTAAAGAAAATAAAAAAGAAAATGAATGAAAATGAAATGAAAATGAAAATTTATTTTTGCAAATTGGCCGCCAAGGGCTCTTTTACATGTCTTTTTGAAACTACCAGCACATTCGGAAAGACCATTATTGCCAAGAAGAATGCGCCGCAAGAAACTGATAGAAAAGATGATTGGAAGCCATTGGCTGTTGGTGTCCAGCGCAGGGGAAATCTTCCGGCTAACACGATAACAAAACAAACTGTATAAGTCACGAAGGATGTACGGTCCCATCTTTGAAAGTCTGGACAATGCACAGGGATTAATTGTTGTTGTTGCCAAACCAGTCGGGACGGTCCGGAGCCGCACGCGGGCTAAATGATTTACGCGCGACGGCTATTGACGCTCAAATTGCTCCCCGCGGCCGCAAATTGCGGGCTATTTCCAGCCGAGACAAAGCCCTGGGAACAAGCGGCACCGGCAAAATACACCGTGATTACTTCGTTGTTCTAGCTATCTGATACCTGAGATAAGTGAGATACCCTCCCATATCGGTAGGCATTTTGTTCCACTTGCTACGACCCCGACGATAGTCTACATCCACATTCATGAATTTCTTCATACTGCTCGTCGGTTTAGTGTACTGTTGACGTGACCTTTTGTCCCACCCTACCATATTTCCACCATGAAGTTTATGCTTTTAAATTGTGAATCCTTGGAGCCGACAGACGTCATTTTGTCAGAAGCTATTTTATATTTCTCCCAGCACTTTTCCAAATTTTGCTCTTCACCTTCCTCGGAATTTAACGAATAGTTTAAAAAAAGTTCATCATTCAAAGTTTTGTGCTAGCAACAGATTTAGCGATTCACTTTTATAAATGGAAGATAGGCAGATGGATTTATTTATACACTGTGTGTCTTAAAATAAACTGGGATTAATTCAGCTTCAATTTGACTGATTGCCTCTGTTAATGTTTTATAAGATTTTTTTTAATTATCGACATTCAAAGTGTACTACAGGAATCATGACAGCATTAACTCAATTTAAAAAATAACACGATGGATATTCTTAACAGGAGTGATAGATGATATTGTAGAAGTACTAACCTAACCTAACCTTTTTAATACACATCAATCTAACCAGCTATGAACTTGACATATTTACTGCGAAAAATCATTAACCAGCCATAAGCTATTAAACGCCGACAAATTTCCATAGTGCTGTGTGCGAAGTTGTAAAACCTGTCTTGCGTTCGCGCAGGCTGCGTGCAGCGCTGATGAATGGAGCGCCGCGTGCGCAACGCGCGGTACTGTTACCGCAGGACTCATTCAGCGGCGGCGGCCCCACTCCCACGCATCTCCTGACATTCGATACCAATTTGATACTGAAAAGTATAATGTTGCCTTTTACCATTTGACGTTTTTAGTAATCACATCAAATTATTTTTCAACAAACACAATCAACAGAACCTGATGCGATGCAAATTATTTTTTGGGTCTGCGTATCCATCGTACTCGTACATCTGCTGGACGTGAAGTTCCATTTTTTGACCCGAATTAACGCATGCTTGAATTTTCATGATACAGAGAATATTTATAATTCTCCGTGTTTCAAATCTCAAACTTAATGAAATCACAATAAAATGAATTGTTAGAATTGTGTAAATTCAAGGTAACTTAGTTCGGGACTGGGTCAATTAGTGTAATTTGCCCCATAATATTTATTTATTAAAAAAAATCGAAGCATCTAATTTACTCGTATTAGTTATATTATTCTTGTGTTAATATATAACGTCCCAAATTGGTTTCTGACTTTGTTTTGTTTTCCAGAATTATTCCAAGTTCATGCTGCCCTTTCCAACTACACAGGACGGAGTATAAAGGCTCTAGGTAAGAGTTTAATAAATAATTGAAAGTAATCTGTATACCTTACCTACCTATATTAAAAGCAACCGTGACCGACTGATCGACAACTCAAACTACTGAACGAATTGCGCAGAAATTTGGCACGCAGATATGTACTTAATTGTTATGACGATGGATTTAGCAACAGGACCTGATTAAGACGGTTGAAGGAGCTCCACTACAAATTTTAACTTTGTGAGGACGAAGTCTAAAACTAAAACTGACGTGGAGCTTGTTCCAATTTTCCAGATCCACCCGAGGCGGGCAGCTGCCTGTACGAGGGCCGCTGGTTCCCGGCGGGCGCGGCGGTGCGCACGCGCGCGGCTTGCCTGCGCTGCGCGTGCGCGGGCGGCGCGCTGTCCTGCCGCCGCCGCGCCTGCGCGCCGCTGCCCGACCCGCCGCCGCGTTGCCACGTGCTGCACCGAAAGGGTGCCTGCTGCCCCGAGCTACATTGCCCTGGTGGGAATAAATTGATATCGTTTAAATTTTAAACGATATTTCGAAGAAGAGGACATTTTAAACTTTAAAATGTCCTCTTCTTCGATGGTGTTCGTTAAGACAAAAAGCTTATTTAAGTGCTTTTATAACAAACAACTGACCTACATCCTCGATTTCCGAATGGTTTACATTGTGCAGTCAACGGCGTCCGCCATGTATGAATTACGCGAAAACGAAAAGCTGGCTGCTTCTGACATAGAGAAGCAACGTTGAGACGACCAGTAACAATAGAGACAAGAGATGTAGAAGGAGTTTGTAGCAAGGCCTGGTTCGAAGATTATTCTGGAAATAAGCAAGACGTTACCATAATGCCAGTAAACCAGTCACCATGAACTTAATTATCTAATACTTAGCTTTTTACTAAATTGCAGATGGAGTAAAACTTATGGAGCTAGGAGCGTCCTCGCGGTTTGAAGATGAGGATTACTCCGACATCTCGTCGGTCTCGTCTGTTGGACATGGTAGTAAACTCTTTTGTTTTACAATCGTAGCATTAAAATCGCGAGCCATGGAGTACGTTTTCATAGTATATTTTATGATTTCCCATAGGTATCAGACGTTACGATGTCAACCTGCCATTTATTTCAGAA
Source organism: Pandemis cinnamomeana (assembly GCA_932294345.1). Lineage (NCBI taxonomy): Eukaryota > Metazoa > Arthropoda > Insecta > Lepidoptera > Tortricidae > Pandemis > Pandemis cinnamomeana. Next base: position 16,595,496 of record OW028705.1, read on the forward strand.
ACGCTCAGCGGTTTTGCGACATTCTGTCATTATACCAAGTTATTTCTATCAGTACTATTCAAGAATAGGCACCTGAGTGATATCTCGGTGTTTGAAAAGTTAAAAAACTCTTTTACCTAGCAAATTTCAACGAAATTTTTAAGCTTCTGGAACTAAATCAAGCATGCATTATCATCACCAGTATCGTACTGATCACACTGATGCTAGTAGCCGCCCCGTTGAGTGCACGTACTGCTTACTTGTTTTTAATGGTGTGTTGAACTTTAGTTCTGTTTCCAGCGTGCGTGGAGGGCGGTACGGTGTACGGCGCGGGGTCGGCGCTGGCGTCGGTGGTGGCGTGCGAGCAGTGCTTCTGCCTGGGCGGCGCGCGGCGCTGCGTGCGCCCGCGCTGCCTGCCGCCGCCGCCCGGCTGCGCGCCGCGCCCCTCGCCCGGCGCCTGCTGCCCGCAACGCTACTACTGCGACCACACCGCGCCGCCGACGCATGGGACACACGGTACGCCGTACAAGACGTGACTTTGGACGCAACACAAAACTATTATGTAGAGATGATCAGTGAAAGGCAAATATGGAAATCATCGATCGCATCGAACGGGCAGCTGGGCGACAAGGAGAATATGGAACATTTAATGACCTTACGATATTTTTAAATTACATTTTTTATCCTTTTCCAGACTGTGAAGTAGATGGCACCTGGTTCTCGGAGGGCTCCCGCGTGGCGGCAGCGGAGCGACGCGGCAGCTGCGAGCACTGCTTCTGCCTGCGCGGCGCCCTGCGCTGTCAGCCGCTGGCGTGCGCGCCGCCGCTGCTGGGCTGCACGCCGCTGCTGCGCGACGGCGAATGCTGCCCGCACCAGTACCACTGCGAGCACACCGGTAAGCTCATACACCTACATTTTGACGTAATAACTGACTATTTAGAACCCCAAAAGACCAGAGGTCTGATCATCCAATACCATACTTTCTCTTGTTGCAGCTAAACCACAATCAATATCTCACAATTCGCTCATTTCGGTACGAAACGACGACCGCTCTCTCCACGCATCCAAGTCAAGTAAACAAGAAACTTCCACAAAATCTGTCTCCACAAATGTTGCGTCTAAAACTAACTCCCCGGTCACATCAGCCACTAAAAAGATGCCAGTTACCACGACCAAAGTGAAGAGGAAAACCAACGAATCGCCCTCAAATAGTACCAGTCAAAAACCAGATCAAGATAAAACCACCACCACCGCGGCAACGCCTCCCAGTCCGACGATTGCCAGTACGACTGAAAGGCTAGTACGATCTAACTTAGAAACTTCTACGATAGAAGACTTACCAGAAACTACTTCGACAGAGCAACCAGAGGGCTCTGTTAGAATTGTGATAAACGGTACTATCAACTGCACAGCAGAACTCTCTTCAACCTCTTTACCATTAAATTTAACTGCAAATGATGCTGAAAAGATTAAAATGGAAGTGCAGCCTCGCATACCACTAACAGCAGAAGACATAGAAAGCCATACGTTTAACCCCAATGACATAATCACTGATAGAAGCGTGAGTGGAGATTTTGATGAGAATGAGATGTTTACTATCAACGTGACCAGTTCGTTGTCAACCAACTCGAGCCGCGCGACGCCGGGGCCGACAATGACGACGGTTTCGAAGGTCTCTGCGCCAACTGATTTGCCAACAGTGCTGAACATGTCAAAGAAAACCAACGAGTTTGACTTTGATTACGCTGAACCTACGTTACCTCCATCACTGCCAAATTTAAAGTGAGTGAAAGATTAGAATAATGGTGTCGTTGTCAGAGATAGGTACTTAGGTACTTATAGTTATGTACAGTAGGCCCATGAGAATGTTGAGCATACTTACAACCTTACCATTTGAAATTAAAAAATCATTTCCTGCGTTACGTAACGTGCTCAACTTTTTCGTATGCTGGCTGTACATAATATATATTAATATTATAATAAATGTATGTAATGTTTGGAAACTTTTTCTTGTATATTACAAGTTAAACAATTAAAGGGATCCTCTACTTAACCTGGACCGATGAAAGGACTCGATATTAGGTAGACATCATAGTAACAAATATTTGAAGCATAATATGTTATCAGGTGATTAATTTTTCACTTTCAGAATTATTCCATTCGTAGCAGCCGATGCTGTTGTGGACGACGATTCACCAAAAGAAGTACTCACGTATCCAATTTTGGAAAGAGAAGACAAATACCCGGTGTACTACCCCAGCAGTTTGGAAGCGAAAGTGACACCGTTCGCATCGAGACGGAAAGACGTGTACCATCCGACGCAGTATCCAGTCTTCACGTCTGAGAAAGTGGATACTTCCCACTATCCAACTTTGTCCCACGAAGTCGACATCACGAGTTCCGACTATCCTACTGCTAATAACGACCTGCTGCACGAGCACATCGTGTCGACTTCCATCGGGACGCATGCGGCTGCTGAGGTCAGCAAAGCCGTGACCAAAACACCCAGCAGCACCACTACCTTCAAGTTGGCAGCTCCTTCAGTCAACTTATTCTCACCGCCAGTTGAAACAGAAGGTGATTCATCAGTAGACTTATCTTTTTCTTCAGTTCACATTTGAAGTTGTATAAGGTTCATATTTTAACAAAAAAAAAATTGCTGTACAGGTGGATTTGTACCAAAGGGACCAGGCTCCCTAATCGATGAGTACTACGCAGTTTATCCCAGCACTCCATCCGGCCCTTCCGTCCCTCATCTCACCACGTCAATGCAGCTGGATACAGAAAAAGGTAGCATTGAAGATTATATTGATTATTTTTTCTTAAAATGACCCTACGCTGACCAGTATCATTACTATTTTTTCTCTAGAGTGCATATCAAGTGACGGGCACCGAGTTTTGGAGGGCGAGTCGGTAACGCTGGCGTGTTCGGTGTGCGCGTGCGCATGGGGAGAGATGCATTGCTCCCCGCGCCTCTGCCCCACTCCCGACAACTGCCATCGCCGCCCCGCCACCACCGCAGGCGACGAGTGCTGTGGAGAACTCATCTGTGATCCAGGTAAAATACCGGTCTCAAATCAATAGCCAAGTGTAACTGTGTAACCGGACGCTAATTGTGATATATTCAGTTACAGAAAAAGAAACCACGTCAACTACATCTACAACAACAACAACGACTACAGAAAAGAGTTTCATAAAGGTGAACGAAAGTGAAAACCACAATGAACCAGATAATAAAGCAATATTACCACAAAACGGGACAAACAGTGACGAAGGCACTAGTAACTTCGGCAATGATAATTCTAAGGATACCAAAAAAGATGAAATTGTAACTTCCGGCAAACCTATTTCTAATAATGATACAGTGACAAGTTCTACGACCGTAGCTTCAACAGAAAGAGTATCTACTACCTTATCAACGACAACAACAACGACGAAGACAACAACACTGACCGACAGCAAAGATATTAATCAAACGAATTATAACTCTCCCGATTACGAAGAGGAGGAAGATGACGAAGGCTTCTCATTTGGAAGCGTTTTAAAACTCCTACTGAGCGACAGTTACGACGCCACGACGGCTACACCCCAGAAAAAGAAACCAGTTACTTTTGCTCCTGTCACAAAACCACTCCCTTCAAGAATAACGACCACTCCAGCACCAATGCCTACAACCAGAGCACCTCCAAAACCGTCCGTAGCGCAGTTCATTCCCATGCCCCAGCATTATCCTTACATGCCACCAAAAAAGACCTTCCAACAAAACACTGTCAACCGGATAGATCACTTGGTGCTCGGAGAAGCGACTGCCATCAAAAAGACCACAATAAGGCCGACCATAAGCGCCTTTAAGCCGGTGACAGCCACCTTCAAACCAGCCACGAGAGTCACAACACAGAGGCCGTTCTTTACAACACGGACTACAACAACTAGGAAAGAAGTGCAGACGAGTCCGCAGACATCGGCGTCCCCAGAAGGGGCGTGGCCCGCGGGGCCGAACGTGTTGCCTGGCGTCGGCGGGCTGCTGAAGCTGGCCGGCTGCAACATATACGGGCGGATGTACCGGGTCGGGCGCATCATCGCCGAGCTGTCCACCGCCTGCCAGGAGTGCCGCTGCACGGAGCTGGGCGTGCAGTGCCGCGCGCTGCCCTGCTGAGTCACCACCATCACCACCACCATACATGTTGCACGAACTAATTTAATCGTAAAATGGGACGGCGGGCATTATTTGTACAGAGTTGAGTGAGTGACTATAGTTGTAACAAATAGTTGATTAACAGAGATTTTATTTATTTAGGGAACATTATTGCATTTATAGCCTCCGGCAATGATCTCATACGTAAATAGAACTACCTGCACGCTCGTTTAGTATTTATCAAACTGTCAGAAAGTAGAAGGCAGTTTGTTTTTCGCCGCTGTAGTTGTAGCAATAGATTGCATATCACAATATTGTGCAGTGGATCGGTACTTAACTACACATACGCGTTAGCGAAACCGTCACTAAAATACTTATGTTCGAAAGACGGTCCCGCATTTACTCTCAAAAACCTAGATCATAACATAACTCGTACTGTAAACTTGCCTCGAGATTAACAACGACCTACTGTAAAATAATACCTAAGATAAGTTTAATAATAATGTAGAATTATTCATTAAATATATAGAAAATACAAATGTATACAGCTGGTGTTTAATTTTTATGACGGAATTTCATGCAATTTTAGTTCTGCTAGTCGTCGCTAGGTGGCTCTAGTTACCAAGTTACTAAACTGTCAAGCTGTAACATAATTGGCTAGCACTTGGCAAGTACTATCAGTGCAGTGGATGGAAATTTGAGAAATAAAAGGTTTCGGTACTTTCATATTTATATTGAAACATGTATTACAAATAGTATCACTTTTGATATGTCGCATTCCAAATAGATAGTGCTCATCAACTTTATCGTGACATGAACAAAAACGTCAGTCGCCTAATATACGCGTAAACTTACATGGCACAAAATAGACACCTTTAAATCTTATGAATAAAAGAAGTGCGCTTAAGGTAATATAATATTATACATGCCGTGTCCCGGTGTATTAGGCACACGGCGACTAGAATCAGATAATCTCAGGGTCATCTTACGCTAATGCTCCTCAATGGAAACTGCCATGACTATAGACAATACTTGGGATGAGACAGGCAGTCCTTCGGTAAATCCATAGATATAATTTCTTATGGTAAATCTTAACAAAAATTATTGCTTTACAGTATTAATTGAACACAATACACGATGAATTTAAAAACATCATAGCAGTAGCATCTTAGTGACGTCATGTGTGTACAAACATGGTAAAAATTTAATCTTCTGAAGGTCTTATTACTTATTAAATACCATGTTAATTTATTTTCATGGTAATTTTAAATTCGAAACACTGAGCAATTAGATTTCTGGCACCATGCGATGCGTCTAAACGAATTTGACCATATTTGCATAGGGAAGTCAAAACTATTCACCCAAACGATTCCCTGTTAGCATGACCGGGATTTACCTTCGCTAAAAACAATAAGCACCTCTCATAAAGTTATCTTTCAGATTCCAACAAAAAAAACTGAAAACGGTCAATTCTATATCAAACTAGCCTTCTATAAATGTATTGATTTGTACAAATCAAATGGACTGAAAGGTCGCCGTTGTTGAAAGCACAACTTCGTCTGTTTCTGTCCTAACAATTCTTACATTATGTATCTTCCGTATGATAATAGGGTTGTCAATCGCTGCACTTCACATTGTCGCTCGGGTATTTAAGGCACAACGTTGTAAAAAAAAGTTGTAGGGCACTTATTTATAGTCTGTTCCATAGAAATTTGCCAGGGTCCTGATTCCTGAGCGCTCTTCTGTTTGTTCAGCGAAGACACCCCCATTTTTTATCAGTTACCTATTTTGTATATTATTACTTATTAGAATAGTACGTAAATTTAATCACAAGCCATTTGAACCCAACGTTTTGATGCAAAACAATCTTAAAATGATCGATTTCATAGAAATCAAAGGCTTAGAGCTAAATACTGAGCCAAGAGAAGTACATATAGGGGTGCAGGAAAAGGGCCAAGCGCCGCGTTTCAACAGCCAACACGAGACAAAAGCCTATGCAATTAATTGTGCGTTCATCGTCACCTCTGCGTCAAACTAATTTCCTTCCGAACACCCCTTATAAGAAAGATCATATCTACACTTAGTAAAGTTTTAGCAACAAGAATTTCCATACTGGTCAACGACTGACCGCCACAGCCAATAAAATAGTATTTTTAAGACACTGGCATTCTATGAGAACATGGACACCGTCTGTGGCGGCAAAAGTTTAACAAGGAAACTTTTAAACTAGAAAAAGTTAACAAGATAAGGATAAGTAGGTAGGTACCCTAACAATGGTTACAATCTATACAAAATAGGAAGACTTACGTGCTATTATCTGCATCCTATTTCTTTGGTACATCTTACCGCTTGAATTTTATCGTAAGTACAAAGGTACAAAGTGTAAATTCCATCAAAAGGCTATTCTAATCTAGATATAGCGGACGGAAGGCGAATTGCACTCTAAGTCGCCGTCGCAGGAGATTCGTGCTGCACGGTCACGGTCAGGCGTCGATGTGGTGCCAGTACACGTAGTGGAAGATGGCCAGCGCGGCGCCAGACACCAGAACCAGCGCCGACACCAGGCGCGCGGCGAGGATTGGCCGGCTCGCGCGGTTCTCGCCCGAGAAGATGAGGAAGCCGACGGGCACGCCGACGGCGGCGCCCAGCGCGTGCGCCGACCACGCCACCGGCGCCACCGCCCATGCCTGCGCGTCAGGCGTGGGCGGCCGCAGCAGCACCCAGCTCAGCGTCTCCGACGTCGCCAGCACCACCACACTCAGCGGACGGAACCACCACAGCGGGACGTGACCGAATCTGAAGAAAAGAGGGATGGAAACTTTCAAAACAATGTACATTGATCACTTAAGACAATAGCTTATCAGTATAAATGTTTTAGAGCCCCTTTACAGTTTCCACGGTCTACTAGCCGATATTAAAATAACGACATTGTCCGTGCCTAGTGAATTGACTAGATAATAAACACGCATGTTACCTGAGGCAGACGTTGGGCAGATGCGCGGTGAGCAGCGCGTAGACGGCGGCGGAGGCGCCGACGACGCGCACGCGCGGCTGCAGCGCGCCGGCGCCGAGCGCGCCTGCCGCCAGCCCCGCCACCCACACGCCCGCCACCTGCCAGCGGCTCTGCTCGCGCTCCAAGACCCACCCAACCTGAACACAACACCATGACAACTATAAATACAATAACCTCTTTTTTTCTGCACGGCAAGCAAGCTCGTACAAGTAATCACAACTCTAGTTCTTGTTTGACACAAGGATCTAATTAATTGATGTCAGACTAATCAATCGTTGAAAATCAGAAGGTATGCACTATTAATTCCATCCAGAATATACTTTAGTGTGTGTGAACTTACAGCGAGAGCAACGATGGCGTTGGTGGCGAGGTGCGTGGCGGAGGCGTGCACGGCGCCGTAGGTGAACAGCCGCCACGGCTCGCGCCACCACGCGCCCGGCGACCACTCCAGCCGCGCGCGCAGCACGCCGCCCCACAGGTACATGCCCACCTGCACCAACACAGAACTTGCTTTAGGAACATCCACAACATAGCACTACGACAAACTTTGTATAGAATCCTAGAAAACATTAATGATGATTTTGAAAATCACAACTTAAGTATAAAATATTTAAGAACAAGTGAAGAGTTGACATAATATTCAAGATTTTCAAAATAAAAAAGTGAACTTACAATGAATATGATAACGGTGAGGATGAAGTAAGGCGGTTTGAGCACAGAGTACAATTTCTCCGATCTTTTCTGGAATTTCGTTTTAGCTTTTGGCTTTTCCGACTTTAGCGTATCTGGGCACTTGGTGTGCTTTTTGGCGGCGTTCCACACCCCGAGGGTGAGGCCGGCCTGCAGCTTGGGGCTGGGCGGGTCGGCGGCGTCGAGCAGGCGGCGGTGCTCGCCGGGGCTGCGCGGGCCCTCGCGCTCCAGCCAGGCGCGCGCGGGCGCCGGCCGCGCGGGCGCCACCCGCCGCGGCGCGCCGCCGTGCACCGGCACAGCCCGGTACCCCGCGCCGCTGGCGCGCCGCTCCGTGTTCCCGACGTCCTCCGCATCTGGAGCCATGCTGTGTGAGACTCCAACCACTTAACATCTTCCGCGCGATTCAAACGGACTTCACCTTCTCCCTAGGGTGTGACTTCCTTCTCGTCTGAAATGAAACAACAGTTGTCCTGTAGCGGCGCGGATATTTATACAGGATCTAGGAGGAAGTTCATTTGAAATAGGTAGCCGTCAGAACAGGAAATCGATTGATGGGTAATTTGTTTGCGGTTTGTCTCCTAAGCTAGAAATACACATTGTATTATTATGTAAGATTACTATTGCATCCTGATCCTCTATATTCTATAAATAAATTACATTACTCATAGTTATGTGCCAATGCAACATAACAGCCATGGCATGGCGAATACCACTCTCAGAGGACTTCTTTATTATTATCACTTGTTGAAACATTTATCACATGGAAATATTTAGGGAAGTAAGCAAGTGACGCGACGTGTCACAATGACACATTTAATTGCATTTTCAACAGATACGACATGAAAAAGTCCCGGTCCCGATAGCATTAAAAACTGTATACTAATGCATTTTACGCAACTAAAATAATGCGTTAAGGTGCATCCATACTGCAGTGTTGCTCATTGTAACACTTGGAAACATTGTTCTACAAAAATAAACCGCTATGTAGATGCACCTTTATAAAACAACCAAACAAACAACCAAAAAAGGTAAACGACAAAATTTATAAACATTAATTTTATTTTATCCCTAATAAGTACCTAGTCCCAACACAAAATACGTCAGACAAATTTCCCACCAGTGTCCCTTGCTCCAATAAGAGCAGCATTATTTATGAGTTATATCCATGCGGTAATTAGTTCTGCGGTCGCGCTGCCGTTTGTCTGCTAATTGGGTTTTCACAGAACCCCCACATCCTCCACTAGCTTTAGCTGCTATAGTAATGCAAAACATGTATAAAAAATTGATACAACGTTGAATTAAGTAGGTCAAGAATGGAGGAAAATTTTAACTGATAAAATATTTCACACAGCTGTAATATTTAAGCATAAAAAACTAAATACCATGTTATTTTAAATTGTAGTGGAACAGACTGTAGGTATTTTTTTATTTCGGGATAGTGGTACCTTGGGGTGATACCTTCAATCCGTTCGTGGTGACTAGCGGCGACGATACATCCACAAATCACAAGCTAAATTTAAAACTATACGCATACACAATCTTAAACTTGTGATAACCAATTATAACTTAACGTTCTATTCGTTTGTTTATCTTTTGCTTCGACGATATACCTTTGTCATACACAGGCAGAAGATAGATTTCGCTATAACCTTTTTTTGAAAGGTAGATTGTTATGTGAGATGGCCGTGAAGGAATATTTTACGTGTTATTTTTTGAGCGCACTAAGCGCTTTCGAATGGACCATCATTGCCATAAAGAATGCAATGCAAGAAACTAGCCACTTTTTTCAACTAACTTTACCATTAATACTGACAGAACAAACTAAATACGAAAAATATAAGTTATATAATAAATTTTCAACGTGAAACTATATACAGTGAGACTTAATCGTTGATTACACGACTAGCATCACTCGACTTTTATACGTAAGTTATCCGTTTTTTTGTAATTATTAGATGCTTTCATGCTGGTCTGGGAGTAAAGAAAAACATATTATGTACCTACTAGTTGCTTCTATTCCCGTGCAGATGGTAAAAGCCCATAGAGGGAATGGGCGAAAATCTTAGGAATCATGCCATAGGGCGATGCGGCTTGCAACCCATCACTATTTTAATTTCCCTTTTCCACCTATATGCCCACAGTCATGCTAAACGTGGCCTTTGGGTCTTGTTACATTAGGCTCTATCTACCTCATAAGGGGTAAAGACGTGATTTATGTATGTGTGTGTATATAATAGATCATGAGAGATTATGTTTCCCGAACCAGTAACCAGACTCGCTAACATTTGAACCCGCTCACGTCCGTAATTCGATACTTGTGTTCTCGTATCGTACTATTGTTCACTTCGTCAATGGAACCAGCGTCAAACGCAGAGCACCGACCAGAGACCAACGTACTATGATCTTAGCACCAACTGGTGAGCTCCTGACTGAACACAGAACTTGCGATGTGTGTCGACGTGGAGGGTCTGACAATACATCGATCGGGACTTGAAAATGGGCAACTAAACACTTTTTCTTTATAAGGCAGCGGCGAATGGCTAATAGGGAAGTGCTATTAATGGAGGCATACAACAATATTCATCGCAAGTCGAAAATGTACACTAGGCATGTCTTAAAATTATTTTTCTCTTCTCATGCTCGTAAAGTGGTTATTTATGACAAGAGAAGGTTGTATAAAACGGCTTTTTATCCTCTTGTTCGTAAAGTAATTTCTTCTCTTTTAGCTGAGGCAAGTATGTCATACAGCCAAATACATAATACATTTTCATTTAATAAACATGTTTTTATAATACTAAACTTTTAGTTATCTAAATACAAATTTAAGATTGACAAGCGTAAATTTATGGACATAAAAAAGTGCCTAGTTTTTTTTTGTAACTTGGCGTTAAGGATTTCCGACTATAGTCGAATATCACAAACTGAAAAAAAAAAACAAAAGAAGAATTTTGTGCCGGGAAACTAGTTATTTGTCAAAATTAGCCAATTTTCTTGTGGTGTGATTGAAAATTTGACAAATTAGTCGACACTATACAATGTTCCATGCAACCGAAGTGAAAAGCAGAGTGTAAAACTCGAGTATTAAACCCATTTTCGCCTCGACGTGCGTAAATCGCTTGTTTTATGCTCTTATTTTACAATCTACTATTGTTCAGCCAAACTAACACAAAGGCTGTTTGTCCACCGCCGCCGTCACCGTCACGTCACCGAGAACGAGATGACGGCGCCGAAGTAGCGGTACATACATTTACTTAAGCCGCGTGTCCACCGCACATCCGTCACCCGAGCGCCGTCATCCCGGCCGCCGATATTGCGAGTAGATCGGCGTGACCGCTAGAACGTGGCCCGAGATTTTGACGGGCCGATGTGCCGGCAATACAAAACACGTATGAACTTGTCCACACACTGCCGTCGCCATCGCACCGTACACGAGCTCAGTTCAGTTGTCTGTCATCAATTATCATAATAATATCATTGTAATAAAAATGGCCAAAAAATTTAAATACGATATTTATTCATTAATAGAAGTTATAGAAAGTAAAGTCGCCGGTTTAACCTAGCCATCACATTATTTGTTCGAAAACGCGACTACCACGCATGACAGTTGGAACAAACTAAACCATCGGTCGCGGTGGACAAACGATCGCCGTCACGTCATATTAAACTCGGCCCGAAATAATCTTGTTCTCGGCGACGGCCCGGTGACGGCGGCGGTGGACAAACAGCCAAAGCCCTACTGATGTACTCCGAATTATGGTAAAACACGGTGTGCTCGTATATATAACTAGATAGCTAAACATAGTTATACCACTTGTACTGCATCCGCGTCTTTAGTATGGAGGGCGCGGTTTGCTTGCAGCCATGCTTCGTCCCGTGTAATTGTCCTACAAAGGCTGCTCAGTATTCCCGGGCCGTGGCTGGAGCCCGAGGTGTCAGCAATGCGGCTGAGGCACCATGCGGAATGTAATTAAGCGGGTCTTTGTCATTACTGATTAGAAGTACGCGTTTAAAGGTGCGACGACACCGGTGAGTAAAATACGTTGACGGTTTACGCAACAAAATGTATGAACAAACTGTGCGTACGCGGCGGTGTGGTCGCTCCCTAAAGTCACGCCATTTTACACTCGCTACATGCCATTCTCTATAGGAATAAGTGGTTTTGATTGTCAAAATAAGCGAACATAAATGAGATCTACAAATATTAACAAATGTCCCATTTGTGGATCGATAACATAATCAAGCATAGTAGGAGATAATGAACAATTAAACATAAGTACTTACATAGATAATGTTTCATTCAATTCCAGATCAATTAAAGAGTTAAGAGTTAATTAGAGTTAAAGCCGACTTCTAGACTTCCTTGCCACACTCTAATACCCTAATAATAATGTGAAAAATAGTTAACAAATAATCTCGTACTATCAGTACACTAACATAAGATTCTTGAGTAGCGGAGTAGCAAGGTAAATATTTGTTGTTCATTGAAATGGACCTCCGCTAAGTAACGCCTGATTCAATAAAATATAAGATCTCTTTTCATCGAATTGCAAGAGATATTGGTAAATCGGTAACGTTAAAACAAAATACGAAGAAAAACAGCATACATACATAAATCACGGGTTTATCCCTTAAGGGGTAAACAGAGGCTAACTAAGGTAACAAGACCACGTTTAGCATGACTGTGGAAATATAGGTGGAAAAGGCAATCAAAATAGTGATGGGTTGCTAACCGCATCGCCTATAACATGATTCCTAAGATTTTCGCTCATTCCCTCGATGGATTTTTACCATCTCCGCGGGAAGAGAAGCATCTGGTACATTCTATGTTTTTTCATTACTCCCAGACCTGCATGAAAGATCAACAGCAACAATAACCTATGAAGACAAACCGGTAAACACATGCCACGTATTTATTATCTTGAGGAAGTTTAGTTCCACTTTTTAACTCTACAACATACATCAAAGGATAAACATTACATAAATCATGATGAGTCAATAAAAGGATGTACCAGGAAAAGTCTGTCCGTCTGCCAACTATCTTAGATGCATAACCGAGATGAAGATGATACGGTAGAGCGTTGATTGGCAGGTATTTCGGGATATTAATTATTCAAGGCATTAATATTCTAATGTCTACAATGGGCTACAAATTGTCAGAAACATTAATTTCCTGTGTGATGGATAATAAACTGTTAATTGATTGAGCTATTATGATGGCAAACAGTTTTGCAGAGTTATTAGTCGAGTGAAAAGGTGTTTTTGTTTTTATCAATTTAGGGACATTATTACTTCAACAAACTATCACTGTTTTAAAATCTTAGTAATAGTATCCTTAGATTTTTTCATTTAAAATATAAATGACTAAATACCTAAAAAAGAAGCGATAAAAAATAGCTATTATTTATCACTCACCACAGCAAACGTGTTGATAACGTCGATAACACAATCAAAACAACACCGGATCGGAAGTCATGCGCGGAACAACTACCTCTCCCGCAGCATCCTCAACACTGTGCACGGTCACGTCAAAATGCAAGTTAAGAACCGAATTGAATATTTGTATTAAAAATGTAAATAATTCCACGTGCTGCGTGTGGTGCGGGGATGCTGAGTGCGGACAGATGCGCGCGCGCAGCCTGGCCGCGGCGGACAGGCGCTACCTGCGCCGGCGCGCCCGCCCCGAGCACCCTGACGTCACACTATTCTAACGCATTTAAAAGCCATTACTTACGTTATCTTAAATAAATGTATTTATTATTCGCAGCGAGAGGCGGAAAAAATCTTAAGACAAACGTTTAGTTTGGTTATCTCTGCTTCAGTTCCAGGAAATGCATTAAAATATTAAATGTAAAGCAACAAACCCGCACAGTTTTAAAGGTGTTTATACCTACCAAAATCCTTAGGTACTGAATTTTGAAATCTTATCACTCCTGCCATGATCACTGAAAAATACCACACGAAAAGTGATAAAAATCTGTGTATTGCTACAAAACTAGAGCTCAAATAAAATGTTCAATCGGATGAGACCAACGAGTTGCATGATGTCTTCCTGTCACATATTTCGTTTTCACGACTTTCGAGCACTTTCGGTACTGTTTAAAAATCGGATCTCCGGATTGATTCCCTTCAAAAAATATTTTTAAATACATTCGCTTTCGATTCCTAGATACAGGATAACTTAATATATTACTTAGCCTAGATTTTGTCTTCATACATACTAAGCGGTGTAGCTAACCGACATTATTTTAAAATGTATATGAATACGATAGTGGCTCCACATGATTGGCCAGAAACAGCACAGGTGGCAGGCCCAATAAAAAGAGATTTAAAATTCGAGAATCAAAGAAACTTGTCAGAGGCAGCAGGTTGCCGCCAGGTGTGTGACCGTAGAATTTAAAGTGCAGATGGGTTCAACAACCAACGCCACCTGCGCCCGCGCAGGAGCGCCCGCCGCTCTACAGTCGGCGGCGCAAGTTGTGCAGGGACTAAAGACGACGCCAAAATAAAATTGTGAAATTCATAAGAATTTGACATTTGTTTCTGTATTTTAGTATTGCATTTCTGTTTTTTTTTGTATGTATTATTTTGCTGTACCTACCTTGTTATGTTTTTATTTTATTTACAATTGACTTTCTTACGTATTGACATTAAAATATAATGTAATTTACAAATATAATTAAAACGACACTAGAACCCCCCCAAAAAAAAAATGAATCTAATCTGATGTTATTTGTTTTGTTTCTTTTGTTTATTTCACTTTAACTTCCACTTATTTATCCTTATCCGTGAGATATTTTTACAATATCTATCGTTACAGTAAACTCGTGATCATCGTAAGTAGCGCTAATTAGGCCTTGTCAACTTGAATATTGAACGACCTTGGTCTAACGGCGCTCCCTTACTATGTTTTAGAAATGCCACTTTGATAAAATAAATAAAATAAATATAAAATAAAATAAATTTATTTTGCAAATTGGCCGCCAAGGGCTCTTTTACATGTCTTTTTGAAACTACCAGCACATTCGGAAAGACCATCATTGCCAAGAAGAATGCGCCGCAAGAAACTTGGCAGAAAGTCATTTTTTCAAATAAAAATACAGTAAGAATACTTAAATTCTACTTACATTAAATACATTTATATAAGGGATGTATAAGGTCCCCGAGCCTTAAATTATATTAATCTATAAATAGTAGAGATGTATAAAGTCTCTACTGGTCAAAAAAAAATAAAAAACAAAAAAATAATAATAATTGTAAGTTCAGTGGAGGTGTAAAACGCCTCCACCGTCAAATAAACTAATTGGAGATGTCTCCAAATGTCGCAGGAAAAAAATTATATATAAAACAAAATTATGAAATATAATTAACATGAAGATAATGTAACAAAGTGGTGCCGCTCATCGACGGGGAAGGACCAAGATCTCCTATCTTAATTTTTTTAATTATTGTAGTTTGAATGCTATTGAGAGAATCAATAGCTCATATCTTACATTAAGCCGAAATTACAAAATAGGAGATCTTGCTTCTTCACCGTCGACATGTGACTTTGACACTTCAAACACAGGTAGTGTGGGAGCGCGGTCAAGCCATCTCTACTCTACACATGTTGGTGTCCACGAGAGCTTTCAACTGTCACCAAAATCCACGCTTGTGTCTGAACTCTGAACTAAAACCACCTTGTACTGCGCTGTGAGTTTGGTTCTATCTCGCGGATATAAGTATTCGTTCGGTATTTTACCTATCTACAAATTGAATTGTGATCAGTCTGGTTGCCGGGTATACCTACCATCAATACATTGAAGTAAGGGGGACACAAATAAACGGGAAGTGCATGAAGAACAATAAAGATGACAATGACATAGACTGTCTACATGGAATGAAAGAATCTTAAAACTATTCTCAATGCAATATAAGACAATGGATGTGCTAATTAAAATAAAATTAGCTATTGCGTTGCAGAAAAAAGTATGACAAGATTTTTTCATTACTTTGTTGTAAATAAATCACTTTCAAAGTTCTTTGTTTCCTTTCGTACATAAAATTATTTATTGAAACATCTTTCTGTGAGAGACATTTGATATTTTAAAAACTTGGTTCGCTTAGCACGCGTCACGGAATGACGAGGATCCGGGTTCGATTCCCGGCCATAGCTTTACTTTTCGGATTTTTCTGTGTTCTAATTTTCACTGACATGTAGAAATTTTGCTTCGCTTACTTTGTAACCGCTCAAAATAACCGTGTTTTCTAATAAGTAAACAAATATGACCTTTGGTAGTGATGAAACTTTTGCTCGAATCAAAAATATTTACATTGAAAGCTGGAAACGATTTATATGCCAAGGATAGTGGGCGGCGCGAACTCCGGCGCAGGTGTGGGCTAGCAACATGGTTCGGTCCGCGGGGACAGGTGGACGACGTCTGCTATTGATACTGAACCCAACCAGTTCATTTTTGTCCCTAAAAAAACATTTATAGAGATTTAACCCGGTTAATATTCACTTCATGTGTGTAATGCATTGAAGTAACCTTTAAACTAAAAGGAATTTTGGCTACATAGTTTTTTATTATTGAAACATAAAACTAAACTTAGCTTTGCTCGTGAAACATTTTTTAAGGAGACGCCACATTTTTAGATGAGCACTGGAAGACTGAAAGTGAAGGTCGGCCGCGAATAGCCGCCGCCAATAAAATGCGTTCAATTTTACGGCAGATTTACAGCCGCGAGTGATGGAGCGCGCGCGCACCTTTATGCGTGCTACATCAATTTTATGGCCACATTCGCATTAGCTAGCCTCTCGAAAGAGTCGGTTACTTTATTATATGATCCAACTATATGTAGTATAACTATAAGAGCTATGGCTCTTAGCCACAGCTTGCGGTAGATTTTACTCTATCGAGTTTTTTAACACTCATGTGCAACTAGCTTATGCTCGCGGCTTTACCCTCGCGAAAGAATAAAGTTTTGTTTTACTCCCTTTGTCGAAACACAGAAGCGTAAGCTCTGCTGCTTAGTGGCAGGCTTAGAGAGTAAGATGGTGGTTGCGCAGATGCGAATTTAACGTTTTTTTGGTAGAAAAGTACGCGCGCGAACTTACCCCTTCCACGTAGCTCAAGCGTTACCCACCTGCCACCTTCGAAATGAAACGTTTAAAGTCTGAATGGATTAAAATAAAAGTATTTTGGAATTGATTTGTGCGTCTCCTTGTATTGTATTAAAACCTTCTTAAATAATGCGCAAATTTTAACGTTTGTTGTTGAGGAAAATATTATCTAACTGCCGTCTAATTGTAGAAAATAAAGCCGGAAAGATGTAACATACATGAAATGTGTCATTGCATTTACACAAGCTTTTATCTGTCATTTTGTGTTAGTGTAGAAAACACCTACGTATTAAATATATAAAAATAACTACTAACTCCTACCTATCTGACCATAATCTAGCTGGCCGTAGAAAATGTAATTAAAGAATTTAGTTAGTGTGACCCACAATCATTAAAATGCTATCGTAAAATCAGGGAAGTGTGGCCGAAACTACGGCAGGTTAACGGGCGATCACCCCGCGACCGGCGACCTCGCCACGTGACATCATTACCACTGACCCGCTGCGCCTGCGCTATCAAACTCAAACAAAGTGTTTAGCCACCGAGTAGTGATTTACACAAACACTAAGATAGGCAACCGGGTTATGTGTACTCGACCAAGTATAGTCAACCAAGAAAATGCTTTAAGTACCGTTTTTACGACTGTTCCTACATCACAAAAAAACCGGCCAAGTGCGAGTCGGCCTTGTGTTCATGACCCCGATAGAAATAGAATAACTGGAATGTGTATTTAAGGTAATAATTCAAGTTTGCGATCAAAATCGACCAAAAGTTGATTACAATATTTGTGCTTAACAGCCATTTGTATTGTAGCTGCTGCGTCAGATTACTAATAGCAAAGTGCATTGTTACTGGAACTGTGAAGTAACGCGATATCTTGAAATAGGTCAACACTGACTGAACAAATTCGATCGAAAGACAAGCAAGAGAAAAGCCTTAACCCCTTGTATGCTTGAAACACAGATCTGTGTCAAATTGAAGGCTATATTTTTGTGTTATTATTTGAATCAGGAGAATTTGTGAATACGAGGGGTTAATACCTAGTTACGTATTGATTTATACGCAACTAAGACATACTACATACATAAATTACGTCTTTATCCTACGATTAGCATGATTGTGAGCGTTCAGGAGGAAAGAGGAATCAAAATATAGTGATGGGTTATTACCCGCATAGCTTATAACTTAATTCCTAACATTTTCCCATTCCCTCAATGGCCTTTTACTATCTGCGCGGGAAGAGAAGCAACTGGTACATTCTTTGTTTTTTCTGGTCTCCTAGACCAGCATGGAAGCAATACGACAGCTTCTTATAACGCTGAAACATTCTGTTTCTTAAATAATAACTCTTCTTGTGATACCAAGCCACTTCGTAATGGTCTAATATCACTCCTAAGACTAAGCGACCTTCACATATCTGATAACCCGATGAAAACAATTATTATATCAAAGATAATATGTTTTTCAATATGAAGTACCTATTGCTATTGGGTGGTCTAAAATATAAAGATGAAATCCATATTTTCTTTTAATATTTCACAGACTTGCTTTCCAAATGAATTTAGCGCCAGTTGAAAGTATGGAGTAATATTGTTTTTTTTAATACGACGTCGGAAGCCAACAATCGTAGGTGCGGCCGCCTGATGGCGAGCGGCTCCCGTAGCCCATATCCTTTAGATGTTTGCAGGAGTTGCAACTCAGGGGACCTAGCAGGCGTGTCGCCGACGCTTTAAAAACCTAAACACTCCTTTCTTAAAGAATACCGTACCTACTGTAAGTCCCACGGAAAGAGGATGGGCAATTTAAACTAGTTAAAATATGCTCTATTAACTTTACTGCCAAATTATTAGTTGAATAATCCAACTCAACCGGTATAAATATTCAGCATTTCTGTAAATAAAGTTACACTACGATTAATACTTAAGACGCATAATTCTTGGAACAATATTAAGACGTGACAATATTATACTCGACCTACAAGGAAGTCTATTTTAAGTTATCGCTCTCTAGAAATACAACTTTACGTTTTATTTACTACGAGCTAGCACTAAGTGGAAGTTACAGTGGCTGAGCATTTAGTTTAACGTAACGTAACAAAAACGTCTTAATTAGTCGTTTAGGTGTTTGAATACAAAAAAATGCAGTGTCAGCCACTAGCTAGAGCGGCGCGGAACGGCAACGAACTAATCCTACAGTATGAATATAATTATAAATACTAAATATTCATATCGTTCGAGACGTTTGTTTTGTTCCGACAAAAAAAGCGTATAAGTACTAAGCAGTCAGGGCAATGCTCGTGGCAGCGACTGCGGAGTCCAGTCACCTAAATGAGATAATCGTATCAATGTTTTTGAGGTCTTTAGACTCCTCAATCTGCAAGACAATGTAATCTTAACCTGCCCCTTGTTCGATGAGACTGAGACAGACACAACGTTTGATAAAAAAAGAAAGAAAAATTTAACAATGTTTAAATCTAGTAGACAATAAGGGACAAATGGTCCAAACTTGGCCTTACAGCCTGCTCCGGTCCTCCGTTTTTGCAGCAGATGTGGTGTTGATGGAAATGGAATCATAATACTAGAAACTAAATGGTTTTGTTCCTTGTATGGGATAAAAGAAAAGCTTTCGCGAAAAATATTTTTTATACAGTGACTAACCACTAATCACTAAAGCTTTCCAGAATGCTAGCAATGCAATTATGTAACTAACAAATTGTGGATCCCAGTTACCCGAATAAAGATATATCGTGTTATCATTATAATTTGGTTAATGCTGCCAAATGTACAAATAGAACATTGACTATAAATGTTAAATCAAAATAGCTGCGGTGTAGGGGTTTCCCAGTAGGGTTCTCGGACATCACAATTATCCTGAACCACACCTACCTATTTGTTTGTTATTACAGTAAAATTATTTCCCGTTGTTTATATTTGAAACAAATGTTCTTTTTAGGAATACCTACCTACAGCGGAAATATCACACATTTTTTTAAAAGAATTTATCAAATCATTTTCGCGATTGCTGCATTTTGATTGACCGATCCAAGGTCAAGCAGGACACTAAAGTTGGGCAAGCAGATTATTATGATCGATATCAATATTTTGATAGTCAAAACGGTTTATCAAAAAAGGAAAAACGATTGCGAACTACGGAATAAGTGATAAACGCACTGTCGAATTGAAAAGCCTCTCTGTTGGTAAATTGCTTTATGTAACACTGCCTACACTATCTATTGTAAAAATAGAAGTCACTTATCTAACAGTCCTATCGTGTTTATTTTTTAACAGTTCGCTATCAGTTTGATTTTTTATGTTTTGGGTAGTTATCTATTTAAATAGGTTAAGTAAGTACTCTGTTTTACATCAGTTAAAAACAGCAAAACTACTGTGATAAGCGAAAAGCCCACATGTTAATAGTAACCGTCAGTTTCGTAACTAGCTCGTGCCCGTGGCTTTGCTCTTAACTCACGTTCCTTCAACGTCATATACCGCGATCTTTCCGAAATAAATATCCGCTTTAAGTCAGCATAACACAGATTCAGACAAATTGAAAAAACAAAATCGTCAGTCGTCAAAATTCACAGCCACACTATAAAAAATCTTGTATTTATAACAAACCTTTTTTTTCATGTTAGTTATGAAAGAGCCTTCATTCCGAATTTTAGCTAGGATCCAGACTTAATACTTTTGGCTGTACATTGATGGCCGGTCAGTCAGTACAACAATTTTGTAAGTGTAGAATTTCGGTCACGATACACCAGAACATTTATGTAATAGCTCACTCGTACGGTCTCTACTGCAAATTGTAAGACCATTTATAACATATTATGAGTGTTTGTCTATTTGTATTCTCAATGTCAAGCTCGTGGTAAAGCTGATTGCAGCCATTAAAGAAATCATTAAGGCTATTGAGTTTGAAAACAAAATCACTTTGAAAATCAACATGTTGCCTTAATCATCATTATCTCCCGCTTATTTGCATGTACCACAGCTGTAATGTCTTTAAATAGGCAGTTAAACAACATTATGATCCTTTGAAAGGCAAATAATAAATTATATTTTTTTCTATGTAGGTATCTGTTTTCTACATTGTTTATTAAGAATAAGTGATCAAAAAACTAGCAAAATAAACCTTCATTTTTAAACAATATTTTGTAGTTACAAGATGAAGAAAGCTTAGGTACAGTCAAGGGAATAAATATGAATGTCCACGTTACCAAGATGTCAAAAACATCTACAAGTACACCTATATGTCACAAACAATAAGGTCGGCGACACGTTTATTTGGTATGATGGCAGTATCGATATCAATGCCCTCGACTGTACCTGTCTAGAAACACAATGACTATGATGGACGACGAGTCTAAGACATTGTATTTCTTCTTGAACTTTTCTTGAGCCTCTCGTGTAATTTTTGACAAGAAAACATCCCGAACGCGGCCGTGCAAAAGTTTTAATAAACACAAAATTGGCAGCGCCATAACGGCACAAACCAATCTTTAATCTTACTGACATTTTAAGACGTGTGTTGTGACAGAAAACTTGAGTTGAGCTGAATCATAGCTGATGTATGTATGTAAGCGGAGCGTTGCACGTGTCCGCGGCAGCGGCGGCGCTATCGCAGGTCAAGTGCGAGGTTGCCCGGTGTCGCGCCCGCCTACCAAGTTGTATAGTACTAGCCGCAATGTGTACACCGTCTAAGTATGTTACAATAACAATAGCAACAGCTAAAATTGACGATTCTGTCGTCTATTTGTCAGAAAACCTGGGAAACCAAACATCTGGAACCAACTTACTGTTGCAACATTCCCTGAGCGGTACAATTTAGGGATCTTTAAAAAACGAGCCTTCCTGTTCTTAAAAGGGCCGGCAACGTGTGATTCCCCAAGTCTTACAGGAGTCCCTGGGCGATGGTGATTACTTTCCATCAGGTGACCCGTGTCTGCTCGTTTGCCCCCTCTTATATATAAAAAAAACAGTATGTAGGTACCAAAATGATTGGTTTTAAGGAAATCGAAATCAAATTTTTATTTTGCAAATAGGCCGCCAAGAGCTCTTTTAAATGTATTTTTTGAAACTACCAGCGCATTCGGAAAGACCATCATTGCTAAGAAGAACGCGGCGAAAAAAACTTGGCAGAAAGTAATTTTTTCATAATAAAATAACATTTAAAATATTTAGTCGTCTTCGTCTCTGTGGCCATAAATACAGAGAGAAATAAGTAGGATTCCAAATGCCAAACCAATATTGTAGGTAACCTTTTTTAAGCATTATGGATGATAACGAAATCAAATTGCTATCAGATCTGATACGATAAGATAAACCATCGCTTGTTAGGAGACGGAGCGGGCGACGACGTGCAACATCCACCAACCCCAACTAGATCGTTGGCTGGACTAAAATAGGTGTTATTTATCTAAACTGAACAAAAGGTAATTTTTTAAACTTTCATAATTTCAGTCGTAATAACACACCCGGGACTTTAATCGCGTAATTCTGCACGACGTCACCCGTTGCGCTAAGCGATGGCCCGGTTTATCGTAATCTGATAAAATGTAATAATCCACACTGGTTTTAATAGGTTCAGGAAAAGCGATAACTTACGCGTTGTCGCTTGATAAATAATTGTCGAGAATAAATCAAATCTTTTTTATCTACATACTAACTCCTTTGTCTTTTTCACACGTACTCTTTGCAAATAGGTATTAATTTTCCAAATAAAGTTAACCGCACTAAGAAAAAACAAATCTCTTTAACGTACCTCAAACACGACGAACACTTCTGTCCTCCGAGCACATTTTTAATCACTGCCCTATTTGACGTCATTGCTCATTAAACACTCGTTTCCTAAAACAGCCGCGGTCCGAGCACCGCACATTGTTGTTTCCTCGCGTTTTCCGTAAATCGTATATCAGTTGTGAGAAATACAGCGACTCCCGAGCGCCGGCTCTCGCGGTGACGAACTAATCACATACTTGTTATTATCTAGCAGATATCGTTATCGGGGACGCGTTTAGCCGCCGCGATAACGAACAGCTGACTGCGCGGCGAGCTTCGGAACGGGTTCGGGCCGGAACCAAATATACACTGTATATGTTAACTAGGTAGAGTTCTAAGTCGAGCGACAAGGTTACGTGCATGTGCAGGCCATGTGCAGCATCTCAGCATTCGGAGTGACGCGGTCGGGCAGGCGACTTCACATGTTGTTTATTGTTTTCGTGGATGTTAGTTAAAACTCTGACTGTTCCATTTAATTATTAACCGTGACCTATTTGAATTATGGACTAGATTGGTAACGTTTTACTGTGTCTAGTGGTAAGGTGTACCACTTTAATAATGACAAATTTAACAAAGCTGCCCAACTGGTTGTGAAATATTATTTATGTATGCAGGATATCCTGTTACTTTCATGCGCGCACTTTTAACATTTATTATCAATTTAATCCATAAATAAAAAGGGGAGTTCAATGTTTTTCCTTCTCGAGCTTACGTAATATGTAATAGGTATATAGTCGTCGTTTGTTCATCATCGTCACTTCAGCCTTATATGTATTATACTTTATTAGGCACAGGCATATTCACAGAATAAGTGGGTTTAAGCAGCAGTTTCCACGCATGCCTGTAGACCGACCGCTTAAATGTGTCCTCGCCAGCGCTGCAGGGGCGCGGGGTGGGACGACAAAGGGGGCTGAGAGAGGTGCAGGCGGCAGGCGCACTATACCCACTCGAACCTCTCTCGGTCCTCTTTGTCGTCCTACTTAGAGGACTTAGCGGTCGGTCTAGCGCGGATTGGGAATTTCATACACGCCATCTCCACCATCTTCCATGCTGGTCCGGGAGATAAGGAAAAACTCTTCCCGCGCCGATGGTAGAAGCCAGGAATGGGTAGAAATCTTGGAAATCATGTTATACCTAGGCGATGCTAGCAATCCATCACTATTTTTATTCCCCTTTCCACCTATACGCCCGCAATTATGCTAAACATGGCCTTTAGGTCTTGTTACCTCAGGCTCTGTCTACCCTGTGCGGGATTGATTTATGTATGTAAGTATGTGGCGTACGCACGATCCTTTACAATGTTTACCGCCACTGATAGCTAGCTCATGGTACATTTCTAACACCTACTTAGGTATATTATTTCCGAAAAACTGACATCTGTGAGGCCGGAGTTTGAGCCCATGACCTAGAGGCCATAAGGTCAAACCAATAGACTATCACGGGTTGACTTCATAATGTAATAGACAATACCTAAAAGCAATTGGGAGAGTCCGCGGGACGCGTCAGGGTTTTGTGAATGAGTTGCTGTTCCTACAGTTATCCGGGATAACTTATCCCGATGGTTTTTCTGATTTGATCAACAGAAGTAACAATGCATTATTTTTGGCAGTGACCATAGTTTTTTTAGATATGCTTGAGTAGGTAAAACAACTCTAGTTTAATGCATAGCTACATGTTGTGTTGAGATTAGAGTTTGAGGCAAAAATCAACACATCAATAATTAACTGTTCGGGAAATGCATCGAAAACTATTTAAAAAAAAGCTAAAAAAGCTGCTATTACACTAATACTTAATACTATAGCTTCCAGAAAAAAATACATAATTGAAAGAACTACTAATAAGAGTTAACGCAAAATACCATGAACAAGTTTTGAGAAGTGCAGAAAATTTTCTAATAT
Organism: Pandemis cinnamomeana; assembly: GCA_932294345.1. Taxonomy (NCBI): domain Eukaryota; kingdom Metazoa; phylum Arthropoda; class Insecta; order Lepidoptera; family Tortricidae; genus Pandemis; species Pandemis cinnamomeana. The sequence continues at coordinate 16,620,088 of OW028705.1, forward strand.
CATCGAAACGTGATTTTGATTACCTTCCTTTCTATCCCACGCCAAGTAACTAATCATAGCGAACTGAAGACTATTGAAGAGATTCACTTCTAGCAATAAATATCAACCAGCGCCGTCCGCCCAGTGTTAATTGTGTCCAAACTGAGCGTCTTTGTCTGCAGTTGGCACTCGAACTATACTATAGGTGAGGTGATCGCCCTCTACTAACCTCTGCCCCGCTTCTGTTACAAAGAAACCTTCATTCTTGAACAGAAGACCGACTATCACGCCCCCCTCTGTATTGTTCTTGAAGAAAAACCGCTTTCTTCTTTAATGCAACCATGACGGAAAAACCTTACGCACACGAGAACTCTTTGTGCTTGGCGCAGGCAATTGTTTCTCCAAATGACTAAGCGCTTTATTAAGCATATTGAACAAAGTGGTGCGATGATCAGGGTTTTAAGTGGCACTGATTCCGAGAAGAGACAGTTCTGTGTCACAAAAGCAGCTGAATCATGGCTCCTCTTTGATTTGAACGATATAGAAGTAGAAATACGAGCGTAATCGGAAGTAAAGCGATAAAATAGGTCACAAATATTTGACTACGAGCGTTTACAATTGGATTAGAATATTGCCTTACTCAGCTAGTAACAGCTTGTAAAATAGTATTGGTCCTTAGGCCGGCCATAGGTGGGCTGTTTAGAGCACTCGAGATCAACGGCACGATAGCAGTCGTGTTGCGGTTAGAGTCGACTTTATCCCGACTGCTCTGAATTTTGTATTGAAACTGCAGATCACCCCAACAGCGACCGCTTGACGCTGTTGTTCTGCTCTAAACAGTCGGTCCGTGGCCGGCCTTAGAACACAAAACTTAACCACGATGGCCTGTTCTTTGCTTTTTCATGGTATAAAGAAACCTGTGTTGTGCCGAACGCTACAAGTGCTTTGAAAAGTAACAAAGGGCAGTTGAAAGCGTAGCACAGTGAATAATTCAGCGCAAGCGGCGATCGATGGCGAGCCAGCCTGCCGAGTGCCGCAGCCAACAACCATTGTCAGGGAAATTCGTTGACAGACAACACTATACGTACTTTATTTGTGGATATTTCAGTAACAACAATAACATAATACTTATCCATTCAACGTAATGAGCATCATGCTACCTGTAGAGTTTAATAAAAGGAAACCTAAGTAATTAAACTAATCTTAATAAACAATAGAAATATCGCATGGCGGCATAGTACCTTAGAAGACAAGCAGCATAAATTTACGCATTGAACGCTGCCTACCTTCTGGCCGCTACTCTATTTGATCAGGCGCGAAATTAATATAATTAAATAAATATGTATAAGTACTTAAATAGAATTTATTAAGAACGGATTAAAAATAAAAGATAATCGATTTTGTAAATTTACACGCTATTGTTCAGCTTACTTATGGATAATTAAGATCTAGCAGGACTTTAATCCCAACAGGAGCGCAACCCGAAGTTCTCTTTGCGTCATTCACTGGTAACTGGTAACTGGTATTAACTGTGGTGTAATTAAATGAAGCATGTGCAGGCAGGTAAGTACGCTTTGTTTCTTGCTGCGTGACGCGCGGGCTATGATAATAAAATTTCGGCTTTATATACTCACCTATTTTACTGCCTTACGGCACGAATTTTCCTCATACGTTTATAACAGTTATTGGACTTTTCCGAGTTATCCGACACATTCTCGCCGTCGCAATTTTTTCATTAAAAGTTAACCAACACCATTTTATGTTTTTTGTTTTGTTATAATTAATAGTTGTTTAATTATATTGCATAAATAACTGTCCCACTCATTCTAAGATGCTGCAGTGGGGGTGGTTTCGTGTGAACAATTATAGCTTGACCTATTCGCTCACCGACCAGACACAGACGACAGCCAACTCCGTGTCAGGTCTCCGAGCGAGAACAGCAAAGTTGTGATTATCTGGGAAATGCTGCGGTTACGTCCGGGAGGAGTTTTGTTCAGAGCAGTAGGTTCGCGAGCACTGGGGGCTTAAAAAGATAAAGTGGTAACTTAATAAAATATTTTTATGCCAAATATTTTTCATACCAAATAAGTTACAGGAGTCGTCTCATAAAAAAGGTTGAAAAACTCCAGCACTGGTTAAAAGATTCACACCCCTGGTTGCTCAAGGATGCGGCGAAGGTCGAAGAAGGAGGAGGAAGTGGGTTACGGAGGCGGCGCCCGCTGCCCTCGGTTTACTGCCGCATCACCATTATACAAGGTTTACGACTTTCTTGTTCAACGATGGTTTACAACTTTTCACGCATTTCTTTGTTTGTTTTTCGTAATAATTCTGAATAGGTTATTTGTGGTCTCCCGCTGGTTTTACATACATACATAAATCAGGTCTTTATCCCTTACCTAGACAGAGCCAGGTAACAAGACTAAAGGCCACGTTTAGCATGATTGTGGGCATATAGATGGAAAGGGGAATCAAAGTAGTGATGGGTTGCTAGCCGGCTCGCCTATAAAATTATTCCTAAGATTTTCGCCCATTCCCCCGATGGTCTTTTACCATCTGCGCGGGACAGAAGCAACTGGTACATTCTATGTTTTTTCTTTACTCCCAGACCAGCTTGGAAGGAATTATTTTTTACAATGATTTATTTATTATTAAATCCAACCATCCATTCATCCATCATCCATCTTTATTTTATCCGTTTTCTAGTACCCACATTACAAGCTTTGCTTAGTTTCAGACTAAGTCAAGTGGTTATCATTTGTCCCAATATTTACATCTTTAAACGTAATCAAAACAACAATTCACATACATTTAAGGTTAATCAAGCAATCTCACCAACATTATATACTTTTATTTTTACTGCAGTCACAGCTCAGCACTGCAGGATTATTCAACATTTTTCACGTATTGCACCGCAGCGTCGCGCACACCAGGACAGGAGGGTGTCGCGAGCCACTACGAGCGAACCGCCACTATCTCTGACGCAACACGGCAACGGCAAAAGGACATTAAGGCATATCTTACCTTATCGCGCGAGGCGGCGCCCCGCCCGAGCTCTCGCTGCACATGATGACACTGCACTGTTAATCCGGGAGATAATACGGCGAAGATGTGTTAAATTGTTTACAAATAAAGCACGGCGCTAGGGCGGGCGGGCGTCGGCGGCGCGGCGGGTCAACGGCCGCGCCGGTTGCCATGGCGACCGCGCAGCGCGCCGCGCCGCGGGCCCGGCGCGGGGGGCAGAGGGTTCATTCATTTTGTTCAGTTTATCCATAATCCCTCTTGTCATATTTAGTGATGGCGGCTCACTGCACTTTATGCGCCTAGGCTAGATGCTACATATAGTTATAGGTGAGTCAAGTGTCTGGCGCATTGTTTCTTTCAAATTTTACACATTTTAATTCATAAGTAAATAGATCGACTACCTATACTTTGGTTTGATTGCTTTAAAAAACCGTCAAATTGAGAACCTTCTTTTTTTTAAGTCGGTTAATTAACTTCCCTGGAATCTGATCAACTGTCAAAATGTTGGTCTAATCAGGCATTCTAATTGATAATTTTATACCTTGCTACTTAACTAATCAGAATACAAATTACCGCTACAGCTAGGACCGTTCTATTTTCGGCATGCAACAGTACTTGTCGCAGGTACCCTTCATGCCGCAGTGCGTCGCAGTCGGACAAGGCTAATGCAAGGGTGGTCATTATGGCCACCCTAATTTAAATTTATTCGCTCCACTTAGCCACTATTTAACCGGCTGTTAAAAAACACACCTTTAATGAGGAGAGAAGCCCCAACTAACTAAACCAACTCCCAGTTAGAGGAGAACCCTTTGATGTTTGGTTAGGAAGCAGGAGCTAGAATTACCTGTTGAGTTTAACAATCAACATAGTAGAGACATCTAGTGAGTCAACTAAAAACTGTTAAGTCATAAAGCGACATCTAGCGTCGAATAGTAGAACTACGTAGGCGGATGGAAGCCATACAGGTAGAAGCAACGTTGAAGCTACGAGATGTTTGAGTTGAATCAAAGATGTCGCTACCAGTGTGTTCTCAACCCTGGGTTAGACTGAGCACAGAGCAATCATCCTATGCAAACAAAAGGCAGGAAAATTAACTTTTGTTGAAATTTATGTAATTGCTTTCAGTTTACATTACTTACACGCCTAATATTTGGGCTACTGTTTCAACATAAAGATTCTCGACATTAAATCAACTTTGATACCTACTAGCTTTGGGTGTTTAATTTTTCTCTTTTGTCTCGGTTCTGAAGTTCTGATCTAGCGAAAAGGCGGAACCCTATTACTACGCTGTCTGTAGTAAATTTCAAAGGCTCTGTGTAGTATTTTATTTGGAGCTCGGTGCACGAGCGGGTATTCGCAGCGCTAGAAACCTGGTGGATGGTCTGCATTACGCGTGCCTCTAATACAAAGCCAGGAGGCCGATCTTTGAAATCATTTCCGTGAAAATACCATTCGAAAGTGGGTGTAACCTCTGCGAGAGTGTTTTGTTATATTAAAGCCCACAAACGGGCATGCGGTCCATCAGGCAAGCACCGCCGCTCTTGGCACCTCTACCAATGGGGGCTATCGCGTGTGAATTTGCCACTAGAGGCGCTAGTGTCGCGTGAGGTCCAATAACATTCACTTTTCACTGGTTTTAGCGGGATTCGTGACATTAATTATAATTTATTTCATTTACCTGCTGAAAAGTGATCTCCTACGTGAAATTAGAGCAGCTAATTCAGAGGTTTGTTTGTTTAATAAACTTATTGAGATTCAAGATTTAAAACTTTGTTTCGGCGCCGGTCTTATAAAGTCGCCTTTGACAGCTATACCTCTGGACCTTAGTCAACAGTGGCGCCAACTGGTGAGCAAAGAAACGATAGTCCCCATTAGGACTGCTGGTGCGTTGCCAGCCTTATTATAAAGCTACCGCTTCAATTTTTTTTTTTTAAACTAAGTTGACAGAATCTTTTAGAACTGTAATGTCCTGCTACTCGAATACATACTCTACTCGTATATGTGATTTAATATATATCGGCTGCTAGGGCTCGATTTCTGAAAAGCACGTCGCTCGAAAGACTATTCAAAAATGGCAAGTGTATCGTGTCATCTTGTAACTACCCAGTCAAACTTTTCTTTCTCGAAGTTATACAATTACCCAGAGTTCGCGAAACCCTGCCTTAGGGATGAACGGGGATCGCATTAAGAAAAACCTGCTGAGTATATACAGCCACCCCAGCGCTAAAGCCTGCCTGTTAAACATAAGCCATATAAAACATAACGCTGTTCATTCGTGTTCATTCTTAGTACGAAACCGTAAGGAAGCCCGGTCCGATTTTTAAAAAGACGTGAAAATGCCACTAGTGGTAAAAAATCGTGCTGAATTTGATATACAAGTACCTTAAAACAATTGCAGCTCTTGATCCCAATCTTGTGAACTATACTCGGGTGCAAAGAAACCGGGTCACTTTTCATAGAACTTTCTATGGGAAGTGATCCGGTCTCTTTGTACCCGAGTATAGTTTAAAAAAATATTCGAGCTTAGTTGAAAAAATGAGCAGATTTTTACCACTTTCGAGTGATGTGTTTTGAAAAACCGGGCCCCGAGATGTTGAAGATGATGATAATGATATGATATATTCGTGAGGGTGGCCAATTTCCTGCAAAGTCAAGCATTAACATTATTCATAGAGTAAATCGCTCCATCTATTTTACATAGTTCGTAATTTGTCCCTTCGATAGAGCTCTATATTGTTGTTACAAGTTAGTTGGTTGGATACGTGAAATATAAAGCCCACTCGGCGCCGGAACTGCTCCCAAGTATGCTAATAGGACCGAAGTTATCTTCAAGGAGAAGGGTGTCGCAGGGACCTGCAAGTGTGAAGCGCATTAGCGTAACATAGTGTCACCGAAAATAATTTAATTAAGTAAGTAAGTATGTACATAAATGTTTTATTGTACAAATATAATGAAACAGACACAATTCACAAAAAAAGCAAAAAACATATGTACAAGTTAACCTTTGAGTAGATGAGAGGAGCATAAAACGAGGGACCGAAAAAGAGAGTGATTATGGGTCACTATCTGTAGTCTGCAACTCCGTTTGCGCCGAATTCCCTTATCTTATTATAATTAAACTGGTTCAGCGGTTAGGGCGTAAAGAGGTAACAGACAGACAGTCTGTCGCATTAAAAACATTAGCATGGATTACAAACGGACTGCGTTCTGACTGCAACGTAACTGCAACAGTCTGTCCGTAACAACAACATAATACGCAATCCTTTGTAAAAGCGATACCAATTTAAAGCCTTTTTGTAGAAAATTAAAGGAAACTGTCAAGAAACTTGATGGCAGCCAAAACAAAAAGTTTGATGACTAGTGATGACCCTCAGTAAACTGGATTTTTAAATGCTTGTCGAGCATTCCGCCCTCGCGCTGCTAGAAACCACTTAACACCCGACCTCGTATTGAAATAATGTAGCCACTGAAGCGTCGGGTCGATAAAAAGAGTTCAGGCTAAATTTAGGTCCGTTCTGTAGCACAGCGAGCGCTACCCACACGATAGCGATGCCTTGGACGTGCCCGCAGGTTCTTGGCATAAGAATATAAGCCCTAGAGTGGCATTGAGAAAATGTATTGCGACGCGGTCCTGCTACGCATCATAAACCAAATGGGGTGAGCCATATAATGCACACAAATCCGTGGCTCGAGTGTTCATAAGCTAAAAGTGGATCAGTCACAGGAGTGAGGATAAAGGCGTCAGCTCCCAAATTAGATTGTTTATCAGGACGGAACCTGGCGTTTATGCTGCATGCAGGTACACGGGTATCGCCGAGCCGCTAATAAACAGTCAGCTTTGCCGGCTAATTCTGGGATTTTAGCATAAATCCAATATAGCAGAAATAATGGAGAAGCTGTCAGCCCCGGCTCAGCATGCCGGGGTGGCCGGTCCGGCGCCGGCCGCCGCATCGATCGCGGGTAATCCGGCACGGCCCATGAATACTTTACATCCGCAAAGATATCTGCCCTTGAATACCGAAATGTGCTCTCGAATTACGGAATGATTAAGCCGTTAAATGTGGTGTGCTAGAATGTGTTACGCGTCCGCTGCGGCTGGAGCAGCGACCTCTTCACCGCAACGTAATGTGAACACAAGTAACAAAGCCACTTCGAATAATATACATCCATTTCATGTTTCAAGCTTCCTGATAAGTCTTAATATCTTCAACTAAAAACGCAATATTTAGTCTCTAACGTAATGTTTCTAAAACGTAAAATACCCCGTCATGTGTGACCTACCTACTTCCATTGTGGTCTAAGAAATTTAGCAGTACGGAATAGACAAGATGAACTTGTGAATAGCATCGATTGTACGAATTTCCTCGCTTTTTCACGCACAAATTGTTATTTACAGTCATTGTTTTGTTGGAGGAACCTATGACTCCTTTAATAATTGTTGCCATAAGATATTAATAAAACACACCCATCTTGTTATAACTCCTGACCTTATGTGCACATAAATTGTCCAGACCTATCGTATGATAAATATTACTGAGAATAAAGCAGCTCAACTCCATTCAGTTCGTGTGACCGTGTGAGCCAAATGCGCGCCTGCATAGTAGGAAAGTATCGTATTACATTCTTATCTCAGCTGTCTCGGTGCATATAAACATATGGTTAGGCAGAAGCGGGGTTGTTGGCGAGCGATGAAGTCGGTTGCCGACTCTAATTAACCATAATTCATACAATTAGCATGAGCTGCCGGCTTGTTAGCGTCGGCCGGGACGCTGCGTACACTCCGAGCCAGGTCGCCGCTTGTCTCAGTTGTCTTAGATACTTAATTCAATTTCCCGTTCCTGTTTGCGCGCCGGAAAATATTCTGGAACAAATGAAGTAAATGAAGCTCCTCGAGGGATTACTTATTTCAACCGTCAGAGGAAAATGTCAGAGTGAAACTCAAAAAAGTTTATTCAGTTACGAAAATAGACAACCGACACCTCGTGGGCTTAATATTAATTCTGCCCCTACGCACATGAATAATATTAACCTTTTTGAAACATTACCGCATGTTGAGATAATTAGCCGGCCGGCTAATCCGCCACTTAGAAGATCACGCGTCGCCGCCGGCAACCCCCCGACCCCCCCCCCCCCCCCCCCCCCGAGCGTGCTGCGAACACACAAATCACAGATACTCACTTGATCCTTGTTACAAAGTTTCTTGGAACTTTCCCTAAAGGGTATGATGTCTATACATTCACTTTAACATGTTTAAAGTAAAGTTGTACATAACTAGTGACTAGTTTTGTAATCTTAATAATTATTTAAGTTTGTACATACATACATATTATATGGAAAAAGGAATAATATTATCTGCAAGGTGTCCGAGCGGAACTAACCTACGCGCTAAGCCAAAAAAATAACTTTTTAGTGAAAGCTCTTTTTACGATCCAGAAACAAAAATTAATTTGTTGAATTAGCGAAATATCGGAAAATTTAGTAGTCACTATTACAAAAGGCCTGAAAAGACTACCATACTAAGCCTTTTGCGCAACCTTTGAAGATACATCTGTGAAAGACGCCCGTGGTAAATCCGTGTATTAAGATTGCTACTATTGCTAGCGCTACAAAAATATGTTTTTACTACCTAAGCTTTAATTTTCTACTCGTATTTCAAATTCAATCTAAATTTTTACTACATTCGGGTACCAATATTATAAACGCAATTTCAAAAAGTAGGCCCCTGAAAGTTATTCCAAAGTTTGGGCTTTCGCATACCTTCGACGATATTCTAGGTGAGGACGGATACAAGGCCGTCGCGAAACTTGAGAGATATTTGAAGTTTGAAGCTGTGCATTGTGGAAGTTGTAGTTACGAAATGTTTTTCCTTTTTGCATTTCTCTGATCCTACTTACTTTTATTCGAAAACATTGCCAGTTTTTTAGGTATGTGTGTATGTGTCTATTTATATATTTCCATTTATTATAAATGTGTGTTTCATGTATAATGTATGTAATATGTATTTTCACTACTTAGTATATTAATACATACTATTCTAAATTGCACTACTACCTTCCATTCTCCAGTCCATTGTGGTTGCCTGGTAGAGATCGCTCTGTAGCGATAAGGCCGCCTATTGTTACCTTGTAATATTCTGTATACCTTTTTTCTGTTTTGGTTGTTATAGGTGGTGTTCAATAGAGTTATTGTATTGTATTGTATGCGGTATGCAAGTTTGACCTCGGCCTGGGTTCGTCCAGATCGCTCCAACCGTGCCGCTTGCGCTGCTGTGTTCCGGCGTGGACAGTAAGACAGCCCTTGACATTATTGGGACATGGCACATTCTGCCTTAGCTCTCTGGACTGGCGACGCACCTGCAATCCTCTACTGTCGCAGATATCCATGGGTGGTGGAGCTCTCTTGCCGCCACTTTGCTCGTATAAAAAAAATACACTCAAGGGTTGAAGACATCTTGACAGTCGTCTGGAGAGCTGGGGTTCAGATAGGCACAGAACCGGGCAAAATGAAGAGGCCTTTACCCAGTGAGTCGAGGTGGACTAGATGGATCGAAGGGTTGAAAGCAGCTCGAGCGCCGCGGGCGGGGGGGGCGCCGCGTTGGAAGCTGTTCTCTAATGATAAGTGAGGGCTCGGGTCTAAACTGAGGCACATTTTCTCGCTTATCGTTCATTTTGTCCTTTTCTTAATAGATCAAATAGAAAGGACGGATCAAGGGACTTTGCGGCCGGCTGCGTCGCCGCTGCGTGCAGGTGACATCGTGGGTACAAGGACCTGTAGAATGTTGAACCTAAAACAAATTTGATTTTAATGTTTAAAGAAACCTTGAAACCTAGCTTACATGTCTTAGAGCTTTCACATCAGCTGAACGGGTTGGTAATAAAACAAAGTCGCTGTCGCTGTCTGTCCGTCCCTATGTATGCTTAAATCTTTAAAACTACGCAACGGATTTTGAAGCGTTTTTTTTAATAGATAGAGTGATTCAAGAGGAAGGTTTATATGTATAATTCTACGCAGACGAAGTCTTGGGCAGAAGCTAGTATTCTATTAAAAATACCCCAGAGGTTACCTATAGGTAAGTTTTGTTTCATTAAAATCGGTCGGCGGGAAGAAAATTATACCTAATGTCAAGTTTGAAATTAAATTAAACAATTTGTTTTAACAATTTAAAATTTTACGCTCCTTGCCACAATATTCATCCCAACGAAATAGCAGGCAACTGCTAGTGTTAACTTAATGAGGTTTAATGGTCGTCTATCTTACGGTTTCTTTTGTAAAGAGAGAGACTTTTACTTTTGACTTTCAACGTTCTAGGTAGGTAGATACCTGCCTTTGTTATAACCCTACCCTAGGATGTCTAATGTGATCAAAGAAAACGGCTTGAGATTGCCTCCTCCCGGCAACAGCGAATAGAAAGATAACAATCCCAATAAAGGCGGATTAGGTATATTACACTCGATAATTAGTGAGTTTTAGGTTTAGTTTATCTACTTTAATTATGACATGAGTAGTGATACCTACTTTTAAAAATTTAATAGCTGTAGGTTCGACTGTAAATGTCATCAGAATCCCTCATTTTTATCCCCTGCCCCAAATTGCGTTGGTAGCGCTCCAAAAAGCAAGCTCAAGCATTCTCGAATTGAGACCCTACATCACAATAGATACAAACGAATTCAACTTAAATACATGGTTAACTAGTTCGACAGTGATTTTAAAATCTGATTAGATGATCGGGTTTGTTATTGCTCGAGCCTTGTTTTCATCGCATACAGACTTATCGCTATCTTAAAATGAGCGAGTAAGACAAGGCATCAAGATATAGAGCGCTGCAACCAGGCTCGCTCGATCCAATATATTACGTGGAAAGATATCCATCTTGTCGTTTTATGGGCAACGCCGATTTAAGCGTTATTTATTGAGAGTTCAGTTGGTACCGTTGAGTAGCGGGAAAAGGCTGTATTTTCATATTAAAGGCGGTGTAGTTCGGTATCAATAGGAACGCGTTCCCGCTTATAATAGCACAAAAGCTGCCACCAAAGAAGGTTATGCGATGTTGGGAGTTTTTACGCAAGTAAATTTTATAAACCTCGAAAACATACATAGGTACCTACATAAATCACGTCTTTGTCCCTTACGGGGTAGGCAGAGCCTAAGGTTACAAGACCTAAAGACCATGTTTAACATGATTCGAAAACTTGTATAAACTTAATAAGCCGGGGCTCGAATTTTGATAGCACTATTAGGTAAAAATCTTTGTTTTACACGAAACTATCAAGTGATCAAATTTCTTTAAAAGAATTTCGGTTACTTGACAACAATAATCAGAGCTATAATTTTTCTATTGTCTCACATTTCAAATTCATCACAGTTTTTACTTTCGAATAATGTGGATTCAAAAATCGGTCTCCATGTAGCTGCAATTCTAATTCTCTCCTGAAATGCTTCACGTACGTATTATTTTTGTATTGTAGTTATTTTACGTCCTTAAATTGCTACGTATTAGATAACTAGGTTCAATATGTACCTATGCTTTAAATTCAGGAGAAACCTGGAGTACTCGTACCACCGAGGGCGTGGTTTTTCCAGAAGTTGAGCCGAATCCCGGAGCATCCCGGCTACAAGGAGGCCAAAAGCCACCTGAATATTATTCGAACAATCACACTCACTAGCTTGCTTTGTTACTACACCGAACAACTACGAGAAATTCGAGTTATTGTAGGGACAAATAGGTAAGAACCTTGAATATACGATCACCGTAGAAACAGAAACAAAAGTTTCGTGGAAGTTTCATTGCTGTAGAAACAGTACTGAAGTAAGCCATTTTAACCTCGAAGACTATCCCGCTGCTTATATACTGAACTTGTTTTCGAAATTAGTAGCCAAATGATCAATCGTTCACCAAGAAAATAATATTTATAGGTTTTTTCCTGGTAGTACGAACCAATCGAGATGCTAGTGCTGGCAGCGTGCGTGGTTCTAAAGTAACGATTCTATATTGAGTCACGGGCAGTGATAAATGGACGGCCCACGCGCAAACTAGCTCAATTACACCTCGAGTAATGATGCATTTACATTTAAACTATCGTTGAGTTGATAGAGATTGCGTTGCTAGGTATCGCAGATTTTATTCCAACTAATCGGAGCTTCCCGGTACTCGCGCAAGTCGATGTAGAGCGGTTCAAAGGGTATTTTTCCGATCTCCTTTTTGCAACACGACAGAAGGTATTTTTCGAGTAAATATAAACTTGAGATGAACTATGAATACACTTAAATTGCCCTCGCCGGACGTGCCGACGGCCGCTGCTAGATTTATGCCGAAACGCTTTTACGCATTTCTGACACAATAGATAATTGATAGCAGGAAATTCAATAGACTACTTCAATTTACTTATAGATTCCATGAATAATGTTTGCAATACGAAAAGCATAGAAATAAAATAGATTTAGTTTTTTTCTGGAACAGCGACCTTGCTCATGAACGTGAAGCATTTATTTTGAGGCAAAATATCGGACGTGTTATTTATCGAGTTAGTAACAGGTATAATATTTTTCCTAAATTTTCGTTTTTAATTCCTCTGATATAAGTAGTGTAGTATTGATGCCGAAGGTAGTGGCAGTTTTTTATAAACGTAAAAAGTAAGATCGAGCAAAAAACCTTTGCGAGGCGTTTTTTTTTATTTAAGCTTTATTTTAAAGGTTTCCTACGCAACTTCATCCCAAGCCAATTAGTTGTTTGTAGCTACCTACTCTATCTTGGAGTCTCTATAATTCCCGTATTTATTGTGAACTCATCCGCAGAGCGAAGCTTTGCTTTAGATATTGAGTTAATACCACATCCAGGCAAACTAAAAATTACATAGCTTTATTAGAGTTCGCTCAATGTCTCACAGGAACTCGTGGGTTGCTGTTTGGGGCTAGAACAAAGGCTGGAACCGGTCCCCACTCCCACGCCCAATGTTGGGCCAGCGCGCATGCAACCTACACCGGTTTATAACTACATATAGCTCCCCTTTATTAGCCATATACGGGAAGCCTGCGGTTCGCCTTGCTTATGCGCGTTTGTTTGCGTTAAGTGTTGAACCATGGTCCGTCGCATTCGGAGTCACGTGCCCTTCGGCTTGCATAGCTGCGATAAGCTACAAATATATGTATATGTACAAACCGTCGAGCGGAAAAAGTGGAGGATGGAAATCGACGTTTGAAAAGTCTTTGATCCCCAATGGATTGTTTATTCTCTATAATGCGTACCTTTTTTTAAACGACACGGAAGGCAAAGGCTTTTTCTTTTATGAAGCCGTGCGGATAAAAAATAATGGTGTAAAACTAAGAATTGTTATTACATAATACTACGGGGAAATTGTTACCAGCTTGGGAGTAAGACTTTTCAAACATAAAAAGACTTTTGACTTTGAAGTAAACTTTCCTCATTTATTGGTTAACATGCATACGAATACGTAAATAACCTTATACGCTCTTTTGGAAAATATACTTATGTTAAAAACGCACAAAAAGTAAGTTAGCCTTCGTGCTGCTGCGCTGTACCAGTGCGTCTCTCGGTAACTATAGATGTCGTGTACAGACCTTTATAACGTTATAAAAAAAAACGATATAATAGCGGTATATATCGTTTGTGTTTAAAATTTCGTTCAAACAAATTCTATATTCCTTCATAACGTTATATCATATCATAACGAAAAGAAAACCGTAACTTTACGAAATAGCGTTATAGACCTTTAAAACGTTATGAAAAAAACGATATAATACCGGTATATGTCGTTTGTGTTTAAAGAAAACCATAACGTTATGAAATAGCGTTAGGTATAATAACGCTATGAAACTGATTATGAACTACTACTATGATATCAACTTTACGGCCTAGTCCCACGAAACAAATTTGTAAAGTATGTTTTGACAATTCACGAAAACAGTACAGATTTGTCATTGCATATGTTTGTCGCACGTATATAGAGCGGGTGTTATAGAGTGTAAGAAAGAGATGGTCTATAACGTTATTATATCACTTGCCGAAGTATCGATATATATCGCTATTAATAACGTTATAATGAATACCGCTACAGAATAAATAATGTTTTATTAAAAAACGCTATTCGGTAATATAACGTACTGAAAAATAGCGCTACCTAAAAACGTTTTATTGAAAAATGCTATTCGATAATCTAACGTTATGAAAAATAGCGTTACGCAAAAATAACGGTAATTAAAGGTCTGGTCGTGTACGAGTCTGCGTTTTTTGCCTCGTCAGGACATTGCCATTTACCTGATACGACCTTGGCACATCTCGTTTATAAAAGAGAAGGGCGCGAAGATTGCACTGTGCAACGTTATTAAATTAATCATACGGAGGCATCACTATGCCCTCCAAAATTCATAACATAATCCATCACACAACTGTCTCAACCTACACAGAATAAGAGACGTCTGTCTACCCGTATGTGGTTGCGTTTGAGCTGTTTTATTAGCTTTGTTTAAGAGATCGTAAGAAGCGTATGGCGGGTACAGCCAAGGTCTGCGAGACGGGCAATGGGCATAATGGGTTTGCGGTGTAGCTATTTTATCAGAATAATATGTAAAGACACGGAGCTTATTTCGCTACGTGAAATTTAAATTGAGTTTTTCGTCTCTACCAACGCGTGAGGTTTGCGAGTCGCCTGAGTGACAGTTACGATGACGTAGAGGCAAAACGGGAGTATTTTGAAAATTGTGGGTTTGTGGGTCTTTTAAATCAGTTTCTTAAACAAATCTTATTGTGTATCAGTTAATTATCATTTTAATGCATCGCTCGTTTGGTCTCCACTGATTATTTACTATTATGGATTATAACTTTTCTGCGATATGGCATCCTATAACAGTTAGACTCGCTTGTTATGCCGCTCCGAGATGGTTTGTAGGCTAATTGGTCCACTTATTGTTACCCTTATTCTTGGGATAATAATAGGCTGGATCCAAAGGCCGCGGGTCGCGCCGTGACGTGCACTAAAGGGGATTTAATAATAAATCGTCAAATAAATCGACAAATCGGTTGGGCTCACAAAATTGCGGTTTTCGCGGACATCGCTTTTTCTACTTCGGAAACCCGCCTCCGACCCAAACTGCCTGTTGTGAAATATAAATCTAATTTGCTCTTTTGTATCGGTTTTTACCCCATTTATGAGGCTACGCAAGGGATGCGTATGTACAAAGAATGCTGGTTAGGTTCTAGAAAACTCCTAAAAATAAATACGTATCCACATAATTTGAGCTCTTGGTGTTTTGGTGATAAATTGAACTGTTGTTGCTTTATTTATATCAGATTCATTGACAACGAAACGTCACGAAGTATTTAGAACTACAAGGTTACGTGACAAGTCTAAGAAGCAACAGGCGGCCGCTGCTGCGTGTATCGGCGCAGATGGGCTAATAGAGGCAGTCGAGTTGAAAGCGCCGCCAATTGCTCGTCCGAATCATGCACGCAGCAATTACCGCAACCGTTCCTGATTGCCAATTTCAATACTTTAATAGAACGGAATTTTTTTCGTTACTCATGCTATGAAAGCAATGTTCTACGTTGCACGGTGGGCTTACTGTAATCCGTGTTTGCTGAGAAGCCAAAAACACACGGCTACCTAAAATATTGCCTGCACTCGAAGCCAAATCCAGCCGTGGAAAATCACTATAGACAAATTATGACAGGCATCTTTATCGTGGAGGTATGCCTGCTGAAATTTGTTATGTTTACAGCCATGTCGATAGGGTCAAATCCAGTGTAGATAGATATAAGTACTTTGTAAAATTAATAGTCGCGACGCGCGACGCGAAGCAATCTCAAACATTTTTCCAGTCGGAAGCTATATTCGTTTTATGGCTTGAAATAAATTATTTGCGCATTTATGAGCACAATTTTCTCTTCACTTCACTCCATAAATCACTCTGCAGCTTTCAGGAGACTGCAAATATTTAACAAGCAGAAATGGTAATGGTAGTCTTTGTTGACTGCTGTTTTTTCCAGTGAATAATGATTCGAGTTTCATCGTCACCACCTCGTTGAGTGCCGGTCTACAATGTGAAATTGTGAAAGCAACTCCCGTCACCGGTGTTCCCAAATAACAACATCATCGGGGCCACAAAAACTTTTTACTTACTCTCTTGGACTTACTAGTTCTCATGGGTGCTAGTAATCGCTTACCACCAGGTGACCTCTTTGCTCGGTCGTCGTCTCCCTTTATCGCTAAAAAAACTAACGTGGAAATAATGAAAAACTGGCCACTTGTTTATTACAAATTCCACTCATTTTTTCCACATTCTATTGGCTCAGAGCTCAGAGGTGCTTTTAAAAATCAACCACCAGTTCCGGCAAGCTCCGTACAAAGGGAGGTAGGTACACCTCTTCGGCCACAGTTTGACAATGTAACTAATGAAGCTGTTCCCAACAATACGAGTATCTAATCCGCTGTAACAACTTGTAGCAGCTTCGTTGTTTAATAAGGTAATTCCTCTATTAGTCAGTAGACTTAGCTAACACCAACAGCTGTCTACATAAGTTTGTAGAGCAACGTTTACTCGCGCTAAAGCGTGGCGGGTAAACACGCGGCGCCGGGGAATCGAACTCCTTACGAGTTAGTTCAACAGTCGTTCCGAACTCATAAACCATCGTTCTGTTTGTCACCTGTTCTATGCTGGGAAACTCCCAGCCCGGCTTGCCTTCGTTAAGATATATATTATTTGGCTCTCAGCCTCTAGTGCATTTTCACACAAAGTAAGTTTCAAAAAAAATATTCTTAATACAAGCTTTTTTCTGACTGCTTGCATTGTCAATGGTCTTACTTATGTGTACCACAGTTCAAGTCAATTGGACCAACTGTTGAAGAGTTCCCGCCTGCGGAGACGATCTTGATTAAGTCGCCGGATCTCCACTGCCAGATTATTGTAATGTCATCGGACTTACTCAAGTAAATATGCAAGCAATTAATTGTACCGTATGTTCTGTAAATGAGCATACATTCATAATTCAATCATTGGAACGTTTACAGGAACACTAATTCCGGAACAATAAGTCCTTCATCACGTCCTACAACGTAACATTACACATAATGCATAATGGTTACCAAAGTACCTACTTAATGTACAGCTGACACCAACGAATATTTCTATTGTACATATAACATTTAAATAAAAATAGGACTTTTTAACTGTTTTTCAAACCACTACTTTGCTAACTGGTTTATCAAATCATAATAGGAAAATATCGCGCGTTACGCGTCCTAATGTCCACAGTCCGCGCGGCCTGGTAACACCAATATTAGAACTTTCTCTCTGCCAAGATCAGCACGAACTCGAGGAATGCGCAGCGAGAACTTTCTGCCGTAGAGGAAGGCGCCGCTCAGACAAAAGCGGGTCCTTCCGGGGGACGGCGCTAGTCTGTCGTCTCGAGCGGAATATGCTTCCTCATTATCTCTCGGCTTAATGGTTTAGATAAGCGTGGTAGTATAGTTATGCGATGTTTCCAGAGCGACTCATTCAATGGCACCTTTGTTTCCTTGGAGCGCTAGTTAACCAAACGAGATAATATTGACTTTACATATTCCTGGAATGTTTTGTCCGGTCCAGTCAACCATAACAAGTAAAGATTGTAATCGACGCGAGCCACGTGATTAAGCGAGGAATGTGTGCAGGTCTCCGTAGGGAAGCAGAAAATTTCTCGCGGAAAAATATATGAACTGATTATGTTGTAATTACTTTGAGATTGGAATTGGATGTGCTTGTAACAGCGATCCCAGCGCGCCGGCTGGCAAGCCGCGGCGTCGGCAGTGCCGGCGGCAGCAAGGTGGAAGCTGCTAACAAGCGCAACTGAATGATGTAGGCGATAAATGCAGTAGTTCTACATAATTAGAACTAGGCAAGTACAGATATGATATATTTTCTTTGATCATTTCATTTACTTAGTTAGGTGCTCGCTTTAGGTTGCAGTGTTGAACATAAGTTGCAATTGACATTCAGTCAATGTTCTGTTTATATTCTACATTCGACATTAATCCAAACATCAATTAAAAAATCGGTATGCCTACCTACAGGTATCAATCTTGTAACAAATTATATGAATTGTGGATAATTACCGCTTAAACTGTGCACCGCAGGCACGGGGGTCGTCGAACCCGGTCATAAACACGTCGGTGCGCGTGCGCTGCATATCGTCTCATATATCGCTTCTCGCGCCATCTTCATTCGGACCTCATTCGCAGTAATGCATAATAACACTTAATACTGACGTGCCGTTGCGTAGAGGTGCCAGCTGTGCTTCTCACACGACACACGTCAGAGGTTTTAATGTGGAAATAATAAGCGGGTTAGGCACAATAAAGGCATCATACATCGGGCTGGAGCACGGTAAGAGTATATTTAGTATAGTTTTGTACGAAATAATTCATAGAGGACCGGACCAAGTCCGTGCTTAGCCGGAGCACGGCTGCGGTCCCGCCCGGCCACAGCCCAGCGTAGGAAATATGAATGTGTTCACGGCCCAAAGGCCGCCAGCCAACAAAATAGTGACGTAGGGCTCGTGGATAATCCTTGAGCACTGGTTGCCCGCCGCTTGACAGTGCAGACGAATGACTACCCCGGTGATGCCCCGGCCGAGGCCTGTGAATCAAACTTAAATCATCATCAACATCAACAATCAACATAACACTCACTACCTTCAGTATTAATGTATTACTTGTCGGGCAGCTGTTGAATGCGTACGTCTCCGGAAAGGTTTATCCAATTTTTGGGCTACAACGGCTGATATGTGCGCCAAAAATTGATTCATGAAATATAAATAAACCAAACGATGCGAGAGAAATGACTTCTGTGAGAGATGGCGAGCACCCGTAGCGGGTGAGTGTCGGCGACGGCACCAATCATCATAAATTCATAACACCTAGTACGCGTGCGAGCGCCTCGCGCCCGCCGCAAATAAGGAAAACTCTATCCAGTACAACACAAGTATCGACTTCCCATGAAAACAAACACATTCGCACAGCCGCAAACATGGCTTTTTACGGATAGCGGGAAAACAGAAGAAAATGTTGTTGTTATTGGATATAATAATATTTACCTAGGTGTTTTCATTAGGGTACTATTTTAGAAAAATAAATACATGAAACAATACCGCGGCCTTACGCCGACAACAAACAGCCGGAGCGCGCCGACCGCGGCGTGACACGACACACGAGCGCATCACAGGTTTAATTTCGCGGAAACGAGAGCAATTCGATATCGGAATAACCGGGATAGCTTCCCGTCGATTGCCGTAATAGGATTCGCAGGAGTCGTTAGTGGGCTCCGCAGCCCTTAATTTAACAGGTCATTTGGTCGATACGACTATTAGACACGTGGCGAGTATTAGTAACCGCTCACCACAATTTCAATCTAACTTACACAAGGTTTACTCGATGACCTATTTTTCGTTTTTGATTCCTAAAACATTTGAACGCCAACGGTCGGTATAACAAGGTCGTCGATGTAGAATCGCTTTTGATTACTTTACGCACAGTGCTCATCCCTCTAATTTGTTCAGAGCAATTAGAGGCGCCAGACATTTAGAATATGCTTCACGCGTCAAATAAAGCATTTGCGAGATTAAACGCGGCAGCTGCGGCCGCCCGGCCATCCTTGAAGCTACACGTTTACCTTCAACATATTTATTTGATATATAAAAGGCAAATTTATTTTTCCTTTGAGGTCCTGCCTCATTGAAACGTTTTATGTATAGGCAAAGCCGATACTTAATCTCAATTAGACCAATAAAATCACTTTTAGTGTTTATTTTCTCGTCTCTCTTGTATATCGTACCCAGAGGTCGTTAGACGGGTACTTTTAATACATGGGTACATTTAGTGACTCGGGGATTCGTTTGCAAATTATTAAACTTAAAAATATATTTTTTTGTTAGTGTCAATTAATGGCTGGTTAGATTTGGATACGTGACAAAATGGACGGAAGTAGTAGGTCTTAATTTAAAGAACTTAAATGAAAACTAACCGAGCAAAGCTCATTATTAAAGTAACTTTAACTAGTTCGGAGAAACTTGGTGAAACTGGTGAAACCCTACTGGCATCCCACTGCGTCCACATCACACCGAATTGGGGCAACGCCGGAGAATTTTTAGTTTGGGTATACCCCTTCGGGAGTCCCGCATGCCTAGGGCATCCATAAAGATTTCCACTACGTACGTTAAAAAAAAGGCTACTACGGCTTATCAGTATCTATTTCATTTGGTTTAAATTCATCGCTCGCTGATATTATTCATTTTATTCATTATGTATACTTAGACAGGTATCTTAATAGTTAATGATCACCTTCAAGATTTTAAATGTAATTCGATTAAGAAATACTTCGGCTGGCTCCGTCAATATCGAACAGTGAAACACGCGGACCACTAACTTTCAAATCAATAGCTACGCTGTATACTCGGTTCTGTATAACTTGGACTTATATGACATAGCCATAGTTAACAAAACACGAAGCTTTTGGTGAATAACGGGTCAAAGCAGATCTGGCCTATGACAACATTTGTTTTGTCTCAAAGGCCGCAAAGTTAGCCGGCGAATGCGGGTTTTAGTCACGGCTTGTGGTGTGCTGGCCAGCTCCCACGCAGACTGATAATGGTCACAGATGACAGAACTCACAAGTACCTACCCACCGATATAAATACGTCGTCCGAACGTAAAAACGGGCACAGGTACCATAACCATAACACCATGGCGACGCAGAAGGTCATTCTCTTAAATGAACTAACATAAACGGTAGGTGAATTTCATCACATGGCACCGTATTATGAAATATTAGCTTTCCGCAGAGACGTCGTTCAGTGTGTGTTTTACAGGCTCTACAATTAGGAGTGTTGTAAGGAGTTCAACTTGTTAAATTATAGATAGGCCCAGGCAGCCTCGTTTCATCAACGTAATTCGGCGGAAAAGTAGCTTCCATCCACACCACCTCGAAGAATGGTGTTCCTCGTGTGCTCCTCCATTGTGCAGTTTAAGCGGCATTTCTTGCTTCTTACATGTAAAATCGAAGGGTTTTCCCCACTTGCTACAACATGGGTGCCTTTAAAAGGCTGGTGTACCAATTTTTGCAAAGCCGGCAACGCACCAGCAGTCTCCGTGGTACTGTAGGTATCTTTGGGGCCGGATAAGATCACTTAACATCAGGTTAAAATTGTTACCCGTTTGTACGCTATAATATTTTAAAAAATAATGCCATTTGCCCACGGCTTTACGCATGCATTATATCATTATATCTAGCATAGCGACATTAATTATCTACCAAAATTCGCTATCGGGTACCGATTTATTCGCAGCGTTCCTATATACAGACGCGAATCGATGTTGCAGCCGGAAATAGCGCCGGGGTGGGCTGCACGCCCGTGCGATAGTTCCGGCGCCCAAACCAAACCCGAACAATTTACGGGAAAACCAACGCAACAATGTTATGCAAGATTTACCTTCAATTTTCACAACACACATTGTGTTACTGGGGAAAGAATTGGTTGACACGGATGATGTTACCGCAAGCCCCGTTAGCCGGGTTATATCTCGTGTGAGCTTTACGCAAAATACTATGTGCTATTTCGTGCGCAAAACACGGTGGGAGGAAATCTAGTTACGAGTGCAAAATAAATAATGATAGGCAAATGAAATTAAATATTAAGATGCGCATATTTACAATGCAAATTTAATTAATCACAAGCAGTTCCCTGAAATTGTTATTTCATTGATAATGTCAATTAAGGCTCATTGTAAAAGTCCCGTTAGATGGTACTATAATCAATACTGTTTGTTTTTTGTAATTTTTAGAAGCTTCTTAGAACACATAGATTATCATTTGATTTGCGCACACAATTTAATAGGTACGGCCTTTTTTTAAGACTACACTCAAATGGTAATGCAGCTGCACGTAAGATTTGTGTGAAAGAGCTTCTGACTGAACTTCAGTAAATAAATTATGGATTATGTTTCATGAGCAGCCGTTGCCGACGCTTTGTTCGCTCTTATGGCTGCCCCCATGACTTCCCGGTAGTTTTATTAGACGTAGGTTATGGTATTTTAAACTTTAACAATTCTCATAACTAAAATCACCACTCAGAACTTAATAAAGTTTGTAGACATTTCAGCCGTGGTGAAACTGCCGTGGTCACGAATATATTCGCGTAAGTTAATAAATAAATAAACATCGTCTTCTTTGTGAAGCCGTCTCCGGTCAAGCATAGTATGAAGACGGATCCCTGAAATGCGGCGTCCTTGCTCAGCGAACCCCGCGTGCCCATCCCCGCAGTGCTGGCAGCTCCACTGTTATTCTTACATCCTACACAAAGAATACGTTGAAATATTTTGATGAAACAAAACAGGTTCGAGGACGTGAGGTGCGAGTAAAGCTCGAATAAAGGACTACGTTTTGTTTTTTCTATAATAAAATACTTACTTACTGGGGTGTAGAAAAAGGCGTTGAGAAAACTCCGGGAAATAACGTACCGACCTACTCTCACATACTTACGTATTCTGATTCGCAACTATTTAATGCGAAACCGTTCACCCTTATCAAAAGTTTCATGTCTTATTTCAGAAAAATATTGATGAATCGTTTCATCTCTCGTATAATCCCGCTTGGAAGGTGCAGCTCCTCCACGTAAATCCCCGAACACTAAGTCGAAAAACCTTAAGCCGACTCCCAATAATCATATATGAAATTGCATAAATATTAATAACGAGTATCTTTGCCCACCCAAGTGACAGATAGGGAAAATGGTTCGGGGAACATTCTTCAACGAAACGTCAGTTATGTTAATCATACTAATACAATCCCTAGCATAATTAGACTTTTGGACGGGGATAACCATACCGACACGACGCGATGTCTCCGGCCTGCAAGGATCGAGTCAGATAAGACCACCCACGATCACGGCCAGTACGCTGCAGCTGGCGTAGCTGGGTTACGTACATAAAGACCAACAAACTGCGCTCGCAACTTTGTATCTCCTGTTTTATTGGTTGACTATTCCGTTATCACGATTCCACGGAGGAGGGATACAGTTAATGCTTACTTATCGGGCCGTTCCGGAGAAGTTGCTCGACAGCTTTGCTTCCGCTCCGGGGGTGATTCCGATAGGGTCGTTGTCGTTTCGATAACTGCATCGTGTGTCTTTATCGCTCGCGGGAGTTATGAATGGGACAGCACAACGGGTGCATTGCAGGTTCGGCCAATCAACTCTTAATAAGGATTCAGGGTGGCATGGAGGCTGGTCGTAACGGGATCTGTGTGAGGCTTTGCCGGACCTGCGCCTGCGCCGATGTTGTGCAGAACAAAACGGGTTCTGATCGGGCCTGCGCGAGACCAGCATCTTAATGAAGGCTGATCACGTATCTGTCACGAGAATCTTCAATCAGGCATAATTCCAACTGTGCGAAACTCATGTTGTCGAGTGATCATTTGGCATAATCGAAATATATTTACTTGGTGTAACTCCCACATAGACTACGGCGTGCACACGTGTGCTGTTGCGGGATTCCCGTTGAGTACTTATTGACAGACTTTGAAATAGTAGAATATTCTTATAACCGACTTTCAACTGTAAAATTTTAAATAGCGCAATTTCCTGTACATAGCAGGAGGTTTGTGCCCAGCAGTGGGTAGTAAATAAGCTGAAGATGATGGTTTTACTTTTGGTTTAATTTATTTTTAGCAAGGTTTAGAATATTGACCGATTTGATAAATGCTTACCTCGCAATAAATAAGTAAACAAACAAAATAGGTAGGTTACAATACGGACATAAATAGGTTGGCTGTGTCCAGGCGACCGGCGGATATATTCCTGCTCGCCGTGGAGTCGGGTCGGGTTTCTTCGCACAAGAGCCGCTATCGGTTACTACTCAACAGCTAAGTCGACAAAGGGTGTCCACCGTGAGGCATGTCCACAGGCCTGTCGGGAAAATTATACCCACACGATAATGAGACACGGCTAACACTATTGATAATGCTACGGTGCCTTTCACTATTTTACTTACGTACATTTCATTTTGTTTTGTTTGTTACTAAGTATAATTTACGTGGACTTCACTCAGGAGAATGATGAAATTCCATTTTTTTTGTCTCTTTTTTTTTAATTTTAAAATCTTTATTTCAATATTTATAAACCCCTTTAAGCAACTTATTCTAATTCAACTAAATATACAAAACTTAAAACTAAATAAATATACCTAACTATAAAAAGAAAACACCATCTAAAAGGCAACATATTTTTTAAAGACATTCGATTTTGACGAAACGAAGCTTAATGTTGCCCCTGGCTAAGCTCATAACAGTAACAACGCCACAAAAATTAATTAAAATTTATATGACAAGTGATCAAACAGATCGGTAATAATTCCAAAAACCATTAATTCCGCCAACTTTTCTAATACCTTTCAGAGTAAGTTTTTCCCAAATTTCCCTATTATACAGATTGTTCTTCTCTAAGTACCTACTGTTTTATTATACGTGTAATCATAAATAAACAAAATATGGATACACAATATTTATAATGTAATCCTTTGTTGATTTTAGGATAATTTTAAGCAGTTAAATTAAAAACCTCTTATGTATTAATGGCACATGAGCAGCAGACGCGCCGCTCGAATACTGCGAATGTGAACCCCTTTGATATCGCGTAGACGCTTTGAAAGATTTCTCAAACACTGTTTCCAGAAAACGGGTTTCATATATCCATTGTGCGTAATTTGCTACAGAACTATACGTAGGTATACTTCATGCTGTTGATGAATTATGTAACATAATTGCATTTAAAAAGCGTCGAGTTTCCTTTCTTAATTGAGTGTCAGGTTCAATTTACGTAATGTGTAACTCAGGTAGCCGTCTTGGAGATATCGCAGAAGTTGTCGGCGCGTCCCGGGGGCGCTCGACTTGAAGGAGATGTCCTGGTCGATGCGCTGTTGCTGGGCGCCGCCCTACGGCGCTGAGCAATCCAGGCTGGGCTTGTGGCTGGTGACGAGTTACTGATCAAAGCATTGCAGGCAGAAGATAAGCCCAGCGCGTTTGCGCACGATAATCTCTCCCTTTGTATGAAATTAACTACATAGTTTGCTCATAACAACGATTAAACTTTGTAACATCATAAAACATGACATTATAAGCAACTTGTGCATTATGGCGTATTTTCTATGATATAAACCAAGATTACCTTTCATGAGTCCGCTGTTTAAATTAATACACAACTACAGTGAATAGACGCACTTCTAAATGTCTTTCAGCATCATCGGACTTCGAAATTTAAAGTTTTCAATTGTCTTTTAAACGTTTGAGTTTGACTTTGAGTTTGAATTGGTGTACAAATCAAATCTCGATTACTTTAGAAGAGGCAGTCCGTTTCATTATTGTAAATAATTCTCAGGAATGGCTTCTGTGTCGTAAATCGCTTCGCTATAAAAACTAGATTAACGCCGTGAGGGCGGCGCACGTCGCAGGCAATAAATGTATATTCACGACCGAATCACGCAGAAAATGAGTTTCAGTGCGAGTATTTCCGTTAATAAACCGATAATACGGCGCGGCGCGTGGGCCCCGCCGCCACTAAATAGTGATCGACTCGGTATTTTTATTTGCTGTACACGACAATAACTGATATATTTCTGGCCACAATTCCCTGCGGAAAACATTAATTTGTTCCTAATCATTACACTCCCCAAATAAGTAAGTAAAATAAGCTCGGAAATCAACACACAAAGCTACGTGTAAGCCAGGGTAAATTGTATTGAAAGTTAAGTGAGATCCAAACACGATTTGTTGCTTTTATTTGCAGATTAGTAGCCGAGTTATTATGAAAATAACACAACAAAACGACATTGCAAGGTTATTAGAATCTTGTAATTAAATAGGTATCATTACTCATTTGTTTTGTTATCACAATGTTGGTAACTAATAGTACGAAAGAAGTTTCACATGGAGCCCGGTGGGGCAGCACAAATGGCATGGCCGTCTTCTTAGTAATAATAATAGCCTTTATTCGAACTTTACAGAGTTTTATATTTATAACTATTTAAGTATTCCACTATTTAAGCTTTGTTCCTTCATTACAAGTCCGTTTGCCCTTCGGCAAAGGCCTCCTCTAGCCTTCTCCATTCTCGTCTATCTTTCGCTACTCTATACCAGGTTTTGCCAGCGATCTGGCTTATGTCGTTAGCCCATTTTTTTGGTGGTCTTCCTCTCTTTCGTTGGCCTTCTCTGTTCTGCATCATTTATCTTTACCTCTTATGGTGTGGCCTGCCCACTTCCATTTGAGACGCTTGATCGTCTTTGTTATGTCAAAAACTTTAGTTTTCCGTCTGATGACTGTAGTTTTTATTTCCGTCTTCTTATTTTGTATCAAATTAAGACCAGACTTATCGTAATATTATAATTTTGCAAATGATTTAAGTACGACGTCTTTAGGAAGCAAGATGAAAGCTGGTCGAAGTGCTTGCAATACGGTGGTAGTGCACGTTCCCGTGCCCGCATTACCGTGCATCATGCTCGCCGCAATATGCGACCAATAAATTAATCGAATCACTTATGCGCATTGCAACTTGTTAGCGATAGTGCTTTGTTCCTCATATTTGTATGACGAAGTCTGCATTTATAGCGTCTCACTTGTTGATAACGCGTCGAACAAAGCAATCAGTACTTGGCGCTTAGTCATTCGTGAGAAACTTTATTGAACGCTACTTTTAAGTGTTACTGAAGTACACTCGTCTGGGATAAGATCCAGAATGTTTTAACAGCGTTATCAGTGCTTTAGCAGTTCTAGAACAGCTTCATTTATCCGTCATTACCATATCCCAGACGCATTAGGTGACATTCGAATGAGAATCGATAACCTGCTGGAGCCCCGGGCACGTGATGAGTGTGGTAACGCGGGAGCGCGCTCCCGGGCAGCCTCCGCTGCGTCATGCTGATCCATCGCCGCGGCGGAGGGCGGAGGGAATGACGTTGCGCGCAACCCGTTGCGTATATTTTTATTTTAAGTATGTTATTAGCGTAGGTACGCGGCTATTTTCAGATAATCAGAAGACAAAATTGATTTGCTGCTGGTACCTATCCTAAGAAATTCCTTTACCACCTCAACGTTGACCATCAGCCTCACTGTTTTTTTGTGATGTAGGAATTGTCATAAAAGATGGTAAAACACTTTCATGGTCGACTGTACATTTATAGAAATCACGATTCAAAAACTACAGAATGCTTCGTAATATAGCAGTTGCAATCAATGTTCAACTTTAACGGCTTCAGACATAAAATGAATGTGAAAATTATAAGTCGAAGACTATAATGGCTTGCTGTCCTGCGCGCAGCCAGGCGTCACATCGTCGACTGCGCTTCATTAGACGCAAAAATAATTTCTATTTCAACTTTGGACATTTCGAAAGCTCTTAAATTCGACAATATTTGGTAAGTGCCTACCACAGCCAGGCGCGATGAAACTTTACTAAGCTCAGTTGAGCCGCCCAGTTTAAAATATCGAATTACGTTTGAAGACATATAATATGACTTATTTCTAATCTAAGTAATTTTTAAGGTTAAAGTCGACGTAGACTAAAGTTATTGGAAATTTTAGGAATCAATCGTCTTTTGTCTGAGCCTCCTGCCCATCGTAGCGGTGCGTAGACAAACGACTAAGGGCCAATTTTTCAATCCTCAGATAAGCTCTTAACTTACAGATACCCATAGAGTTGTTCGCCGAATAGGTCCTATCTGACGATTGAAAAATCGACCCTAAGTAGATTAATTTTTAATTAATTTATTATGTAGAGAATATATGTTAGGCATATTACGGCTGACAGAGGCGCTTTGAGCGTTACTGCTTTTCATCGCCAGCAGAAATATAGTTAAATCTGTTCTACGAAAAATTATAATGCCTAAAATGAATGAATTGTTTACACAGAGTAAAGTGCATCTCTGGTTGTAATATTGCTGTACATAGATAAGATCCACTAGCCAGACCTATCACTCCATACCATAATGATCTCTGGGTGTCAAAAGTTCCGGCGCCTGCTCCCCGCAGCCGCCTCCAAGGCTT
Source organism: Pandemis cinnamomeana (assembly GCA_932294345.1). Taxonomy (NCBI): domain Eukaryota; kingdom Metazoa; phylum Arthropoda; class Insecta; order Lepidoptera; family Tortricidae; genus Pandemis; species Pandemis cinnamomeana. The sequence continues at coordinate 16,648,163 of OW028705.1, forward strand.
CCTCGTTGTCCCCTCGAGCCCACTGCCGGCTCTCACCTGCGCACACAACTGTCGGGCTGAGATTCTCTACAATGCTCCCTCTGCTCCCAACTCAGCTAGACAAGCAGGCTATAGCGAGCGTTCTACAGCAAACTCAAGGAAAGTCAACGATGACTGCGAATGTAGTGGTATATATGTATACAGACATTGTGAGTGTCATTACAGGCGCCTCTAGCGTAATGCGGCCCATTTCGTCGCATTCGCAAATTGAGTTTCTATTAGACTACTTGTCAACATGGCGGAAGTCTTAGTTAATCGCTGTGACCGCAAAGCAAACGAATGTATTGTGTCAGCCATTGATTTGTGTAATTTTATTGATGAGGGTTGTTATAGGGTGTTCCCAGTTCCTACGTACAATCAACTCACACTGTGTGTGCATTATTAAAACAACCTAATCTAACCCAAAAAAAACATTTTTGATACAACCTTTTTTGTATTTTTTGACTGTACTTGCATTGTTATAAGTCCTATATATGTGTACCAAATATCAAGCCAATCGGAATCGGACAGAGTTCCCTTAAATAAGAAATAAGAAACGTTTATTGTATAAAACCGTGTACAATTGTGATAACTTTTTTTTATACTTCTGCGGAGACGGTCCTGGCTGGGTCACTAGAACTACATTACAAGATTATTATTGTATATAAGTGCGCTAAATTTCATGTTAATCTGACCACTGGATGAGGGTCTAATTCCAATTACTAGATTTGACCCAAACAAGTAAGTAAACAACCAGGGCAAGCTAAATAAAAGCTTGTAATAATGATAGTGTACCTACGTAGTGCCAACTGCGTTCATTTTCATCACTTTCGTCATCCATAATCTTACTGACATTATTCCACGCCATGACTACTTGGTTAGATACAATAATGGCTATAAGTATTTCGCAATTATTAGACAATACAGTCTAGTTTACACAATGCAGGGAGTTGAGCGACGGCTACCCACTAACCACGATCTGTTGTCTTCAATTGGAACAGTTTCTACCCATAGTTACGTGCTTTGTATAAATCGCCGGATAATTGCCATGTATTTGTGTGGCCACAAAGGCGACGTCAGCGACACGGAAGCGCCGCTGCTCCCTACCCACAGCCCGCCCTTACAAGATACTTCGAGGAACTTCAAGACGGCGGATAAATGGCCAGCTACAGCTAATAACTGCCTTTATCAGTAGCGAGCTGTTTGTCTCGAGAGAAGTAAGTTTTCTATTGTTTCAATCTTAGTTATTAGTTTTATGAAACTTTCACTTATTGCTTTGATAATATTACGAAACTGTTGTAGCATACGCGAGGCTCCGAAACTCAAACAGGAACTTCGTAGGTACTAAAGATGACGAGCAAATTTTGGAGATCGGTTACGTACAAAGTGAAAATCTAAGGCTACCGTACATACTTATAACTATTTATAATCTTATAAGCCAGCAAAAACAAGCTTTGTACTTGATAGTAATTCGATGAGAAAATAATTAATTAAATAAATACAAAACTCTTTATTGCCATTGTGTAGGTTTTACAATCACAAACATGACAATAAAAGAAATGAAAAAATTAAGATTACACCTTGACAATGGGTATCTACCGTTCTCAGCAAACGCTGGTTTTAGTTTCCAGCGCTGGTTGTCCGCCCGGTCCCTTTGGCAGGGCCAGCTGTAACTAATACAAAAAATTTTAACGTAAATTTTTTGATAACATTACGCATTCCTGAGATAAAGATCTCGACAGTCATAAAGAATGCCGACGAAGTGATCCTATAAGGATTCCTTTTTTTCTTTTGAGCCCGCAAAGAAGACTAAATATTTTTCACAAAAAAATCCAATTCAAAGAAAAGTACTAAGTAATAAATTTTGGAAAAGAGAAACGGAATGGAGAGACTCACGAGCACTGGCACATCCCTTGTAAAACTACGTTTCAAGTGTTTATGTAAAGCGGTCGTAAAGAAACTGTACCTATTAACTACGTACACAACAACAAGCACTCGGCAGACGGTCTTAGAATCTAGTTTATGCGGGTTTTTGCGTCTCGTAAGTCAGCGGGGCGGATTAACATCTCCGCTGTAATCCTGTTGTGAAAGTTTTATCGCTCCATACGCGAGGCGGGCGCTCCGCGGGCCGCTGGAGCCGCGCCAACCTGTTGCCGCCGCCCGACCCTCTCCACCACCGCGCTGCTCATCATCATCAATTCATCCATCTTCCACGTCGCATTGCTGAACGCAAAGCAGGAAGTAATAAATCCCCAAGCATCTTAATTCTCCGAGCATCTTGTTCGCACGTAACTTGTCACGGGCCGGTCGCGAGGACGCCAGAGACCAAGAATATTTGTTTTGTTTCAAATCATAATATTACTTCGACTTCCCGTTGCAATGAATCGTGAACGATTTATTAAAAACCTTATAATCCCGAAAGCTGCGCTCGTGACAGATATGAAATATGTATAACAAAATTATGATTTCAAAGCTGATTTAATTTGATGTCGTTATTTATGCATCCTTCTTTTAGGCGGCCTCGATATGTTTACAAATCTTAAAATTTGGCCTCCAATAATACTACTTTGTTTCGTTGACTGTATGGTTGTTATCACGCCAATTTCATTGATGCAGAAATTTTGAAATATCTATGAAACATTAAATTCAGCGCTATAAAACCTTCTAAATAGTATTACTCAAGTTTCCCGTGGCAGACTTCTTAGTCGTAGTCGGGTCAGCGAACTGTCGAACTTTTCTCTTTCACGTGGCATCCTGCGACCTTGCTCTATGCTTGGCCACAAACAGGTAAAACGTGGAGCAGCCGGTCTGGAGAGGCGTCGTAGAACGCTGCAAGTGCTGCAACTATTTGCGTAAGTGTTGCATTTCGTAGCTTCAAATATGCTTTTGAAGTTCTTTTAATCTCGATACAAAGAATTCAGATCGTGTAAAATCAAAATCATAACAGAGACGCAAATTAAATGAATCAGATTGTAGCAACATGAAACAAAATATTTAATTCAACGCGAAGGCGTACGCAAATGCCTGTGATTTTCTTTACGTAAATACTGTCTGATTAAAAGTCAACAAAGGCTCACGGTGGCCAAATAGAACAACATTTGGAATAAATTGTTTTGATTTTGATCATGCAACAGAGCCGATTGGTTGTTTGCTGAAAAAACAAATCGGCCCGGTAAAGGTTACACTCTTTGTAAACAGAACGAAACATTCGCGAACGAGAACGACCCGCCCGCGCCTTGTATTTGAATTAAATAAATCAAGTTTGCTCAACAATGTTTCTGTGTAAAATTAAATTTAACTTCCAGTCGTGAATTTATGTTTGAGAGGAAATACGATCGGGTAGTAAGTACAAAATGTATAAATGGACAGCCAAAAGTTTCGTTAGGGATCGCAAATTTTCTGAAGGTACTTACGCGCTTTGCCAGACTTCTCTAAGAGAGTCTATTATTTAGGCGAGACTACGACATCAAAGGGGATCGAGGATGCGAGGGAAATCGCAACTCAAAATAATGACACGCTTCAGCGGCCCGCTCCAGCCCCGCTAGCACGAGAGCGCACGAAAGTCGCGTCGCGCGCGAGATGGACTACCCGTCTCTTTCTTGTTGGTACAGTAAGAAAAGGACGGGCAATCTATCTCGCGCGCGACGCGACTCTTGTGCGCTCTCGTGCTAGACGTGCAGGAGGGCTGCGACACACGGAGACGCGCGACGCGGCGCGGGCGCAGCCTCGGCGCGGGAACGGGCGTGCTCTCAAAACCCAACGAAGTGTATCAAAATATTATGAAAGCAGGCGGTTGGTTAAATTTAGCGGGTTCCGGTGCGATGGCGGTCACTGTTACACTCCAGATATTTCCGACCCTGGCGACGGAGAGGGGGCTCGCTATACCACTGCTACGAAAACATTCGATGTCGGATCGACTGGAATTCATACTCTGTTTACATGATGGCGTCGGTGCTCTGAATAACACCACGATTTAGAAATACAAATAATGCAATACTAATCTTTACTTTGTAAAGAACGTAAACAAGCGAATTTTGCGTCGAAAACAAAATGTAGAAGTCATCAACAACGCTGTTTTCCGTAGTTCGTGTTTATCGACCTCCACCTTTTTCATACGCTAGCCGAGCGCCTGTTGCTGCACCGCCTACCATTTGTCTGTCTTTATTTGTCACATTTCATACGCCGAGACCCATCCAAGACCATACATCGACGCAATAACTCGGTAAAGTCACATTTGTCAGGACTTTTGTTACGCAATATATGCGACAAGCTCTCGTTTTTTGTCACTAAAGCAATTAGTAAAATATTGTTCGAGTGAATGGAATATATCCTGCATTCTATTGCATTCTCTTTCTACGCCAAGACCAAACAATATATTTATTAGTATAACAGGATTGAAATAAGAATAAGAATAAAAATAAATAAATGGAGAGCTTACGGATGAGCACCTCTTGGCTTGACGTGCGGCACGCGACGCCGACAGGCACGTTTTTTTCTGTACCTGCAAGCGTGATTTTTGGAGTCCGTTACTCGGCGTTCGGCGCTCGGGGTTCGGCGTTCGGCGTTCGGCCCTCCGGGCTGAGTCCAGCAGCCGTCCCGAGACCTCGGCATAAATCACCGCTTATTTCAGTCGACGTCTACCAAACGACGCCGAAAAGTTATTCTCGGCCAAACGCGATATATTTATTTCAATAACTTTTATTTCGGGCAGGCGGTGTATTAATCAAACGCTCGCATGACGCAGGCGCCGCGCTTCCAACCACTTATTAAATCGCTCCGGTGACGGAAAAAACCTATGCGTGTAATTTATTGGGTGAGTTAAACGTATGTGTTCCGACCAAATAGTTTGAGAAATTGTAACACTATCCCCAAAATAAGCCTCTAAGCCCGTAGCGCCGTACAGTAACAGCTTGTAACAACATCAATCTGGCAATCAATTTCAACTCGACAGTTATTGCCACTTGTTACAAAAAAAACAAGTCACTAAGTCAACGATGTACGACGACCTGGGTTAGGGTTGACGATTTCATACATTTTGATATTTACTATTACTTGTGACTGTTATCGTTTATGTTAACAGTTAACTCGGGGCTTTATGTTCTCATGAACACTTTTTAATTGCTACCAGACGTACAAAAACTCTCACGAGTTTTTCATGGCTATTCGTTTCCCCAATTTACCTATTACACACACAAGTTTCGTACCAACAACCAGCTCTGAGTGCTTCATCGGGGCTTATTTGACACGTGGGTAGATTTAGGAACATCGAACGCGTACCGAACGGGATTATACTCGTAGAGTGGTCGTATCTTGAGTGGCGCAGTCGGTGACGCTGACAGGTGACAGGTGACGGGCGACCCGCGTCCGGCGGCGCGGCTCGCGGAGACTCGAGTGGGGCGAACCCGCAGCCGCTGGCAGGCCTTGCCCGTGACATGTTGTTCAACTCCTGATACGCGAAAAGGTTAAATTAAAAACAAAATTGACTTTCTAGTTGTTCAGCTTCCAAGAAACGAAAGAATAAAACAAGTCAATGACAGCGAACAGCTTCTATGAGAAATACTGTCGTTAATAGTGCTCAAGAACATGTCTATTTCACTTACGAAATACACATTCTATTTTCTTTTCTTTAAGGTTTCCAATGTTTCTCTTTGATCTGCTAAGTGGCGCAACATTGAAGTAAAATACGGTCGTCGTGACTGTTGTCTGTTCAATTTGCGTCCATTAAAATAATTAGTCGCGGGAGGCCGTATCACAAGTCGCTGCTTGCAATTTTACTATCACACACTCTCTAATTTCCCCGCACCAGTCATTAAGGTATTTTCATGCAAGGCTTCATTAGCCTGGTAGATATATATTGATTTAAATATAAATTTGATTCATTTTCACAGTTACAACAAATAAACGATACTATTAAATCTGGACGCACAAAATCCAGACTGGCGCCCAAACTTTTGAGACAGGGCCTGTTCCGAAGCTAAAGTTTCGGGAGATACGGATAGCTCCCGCGGCCCCTCGAGTTGCTGTGACACACACATTCTGAAGAATAATACGTAGTTGCAACACTGATGTAATAAGGGAAGCTAATAAGTAACTACATACCATTATAAGTTAACGAGTGTACCAAATTGACAAACTAAAAAAAGATACTCGAGTATGCAAGATTGCCCCATCCATTATCTTGTATTTGTATATGCTCTGTTTTCATTATAATTTTGACGTAGATATTTACTAGTATTAACAAAGTGTTGGCCTGAGATTCGCTTGGAGTCAACAGACGAACTTGGAGTCAAGGCGCGGCAGCAATGAGGAAGCGACGCCGGAATAAATCTTCCCATCGATTGATCTCACGTAGCCGCCTCCGCCGGTTATCGTCGAGACATCGTGCGAACTTGAACCTGCCTCCAGCCGCGCCAACGCGCCAAGGCCGGCGCAATTTGGTGTCGCTAATGGATGAGATCAAACGGCTAACAACTCCCACAATTTCGACTTTAAAGCGAAGCGTTACAGTCCCAACTACGCGTACATAGCACCGATAGTAATCAAACACAGTTGAGTCACGTAACTTTTGTGTTTTTATCTGATGCTGCTGAACAATTTGGTACCTACACAAAAATGTAAGCCGCTTATATCGTCGTCCCCGCGACGTAAGGCGTCCGGCGTGTAATTCGACACGGGCTCCATTTGTCGCGTCGCGCTCGTTTCTAGATCTCCGTTGACATTATCGCCTCTCGGATGTCGTCCTACAAACATTAAGCGCGTTATTTATTCGTAATCCCATAAGCTCTCAAATAAATCCTTTGACAGTAATTTAAATGGAACCATTAAAGGTGACACGCTATGGAGCGAGAAGGTGGACGTGGCGCAGGCGGCTGTACGACGCAGGCGATACACGTGCGCCGGCGTCGCTGTTGCGACGGTATGCGCGCTGTAGCCGCGGATGATCTTACGATAGTTATATTAGTTAGATGTGGAGACACTTGTCTTCCATGCTGGTCTGGGAGCAAAGAAAAAACATAGAATGTACCAGTTGCTTCTCTACCCGCGCAGATGATCGGCAGACGCGCAGACGATTGACCGCGATGATGATGGGCTAGCAACCCATCACTATTTTGATTCCATTTTCCACCTTCACGCCCACAGTATTGCTAAATGTGGCCTGTAGGTACCTGTTACCTCAGGCTCTGTCTACCCCGTAAGGGATAAAGACGTGATTTGTGAAGTGAAGTAGAAGAAGTGACACTTGTTTCGCCAAGGTTTTATTATCATCAAGCCTGTCAGTTTTAACATTTTGCATGATGCTTCAAAACTGTATTCAATTCAACTCTAGGGCATGAATGATGGAACACAATACAGCATGGAACTTGCCGGAACAATAAACAGTGTAACTGTTGAGCGTGGAAAGCTCGTGGAAGCTGCCGGCTATTCCAAGTAACAATGCCAGTGGCGCAGTAGGGCGCCGCCTGCGCGCGCGCCTGCGCCGGCGGCGAGCTGGCTGCGCTGCGGAGAGTACACACAGCCAACGCTTGCTTTTAGCAGCGACGACACAAGTCATGCAGGGCATGGCCTCTTCTATATTCATAATCATTTATTTACTCCAAATGCTGTTTACGTCAAAACTTAAAAAAAAACTAAACATGACGACAGTTGTAAATGCGTGATGCAATCGAAGCCTTCTAACCTAATATTATAAATCTGAACCTAACTCTGTCTGTGTGTCTATCTGACTGTCTCGTTTCCGTGTTCCCGCGGGATAGCGATAAGCGAATTTTGCGCAGACGGAGTCGAGGGCAGCAGCTAGTAAAATATATTTAAAACAACACACTTTAGAGTAGGTCCCCTCAGTTATAAATTGCACCACAAATACAACATCGCGGAAGTGTGTGTATAAGTAGTTGGCTGGCGACAACAATGAGTTGATATTTCCAATTTTCCCTGAAATGACTCTTTTACACTTTCAGAAGAAGAAATTTTAGTATTTGTAAGTAGAAGTTAGTTTATGTGACGTTTAGTGACTCGATTGAGAGCAGCTGTTACAATTCAATCACTTTGCCTGAATCGTCATATCAATGAACACGTAGACACCGTATTGCATATTCTTTTGCAATTCATGCGGTAACTTTCATTCAATCAACGAGGCCCCAAAAAGTCCAACGAGGACTTCCACGAAAGTTGGTCCGAACCAAAAATCAAAAACAACTTTCCCTTTTGCTCGCTCACCCAGTTGCGGGCGTGCGAGCGGCGCGGGCGCAGGCCGCCGCACTACCGGCAACGGCCGTCCTTGGCCACCGACCACTGACTCACCGCCCCGGTCAGCGGGTCAATTGACAAATGACACGTAAATAAAGCGAAACCCACGTGTCCGCACGGATGCGCTCCGGTAAGCACTGAGAATTTTGGGTGCGAAATTTTTCGCAGTATCACATCTGGGAAATATTGTAAGGTCATCCTTTCAATACATATAGGTACAGTTAGGGTAATTTACCTACCACCGTAGAAACCCCGTCGAAATAAGGTGACATGTCACGAGTTTGAGTGACGGCCAGTTAATTGCGACAGGGTTCCCACGGTGGTATATTACATACATTTCTGTCACTGTACTTTAGAGTGATCTCTTGACTTGACACTATTGATTTTCTTTGCTTTGACTTGTTCTTCGCTACGAATGTATTAAAATTATAACAAGCATGCCGAGCTCAGAGTAATTTTTCCGATTCCCTCATTTTTCCAAATTAAATTGGCTCTGTTACATTCTTACTGTCATTATGTACGCCGAGGTACAACAAAGAACCCGATACCTCATTCCGAACCGCTTTGTTATCTATAAATCTGGAATACTAGATATTCTGATTCATTACATGAATCACGATTTACGCTGTCGGCTGGGTAGTGTTGTAAAGCGGTTTTGTTTAGCAAACACAGATCGACGGGCCGTCTGTCTGCGGCGGGCGGCGGGCGGCGGGCGGCGGGGCGTGTTTGCAAACGGCCGCGCCGCGCGGGAGTCGCCTCGCGCTCATTGTTGCGCTCCGCGTTGCGAATCGCGGTTGACACTAACTATTCACAATATTTGACGCATTTCCTTTCCGGTACCACGATTGAATGTTTTGTTTAGTGCCTTTCAAGGTCAAATTTATTCACTTAACAACGCCAAACGGAACTCGAAACGTTATTATTTCGTATAACTTAAATTTCAACAGAATATATCAGCAATATGTGGTCTAGTTGATGTCAATGTAGCTCGGCCAGTAAAACAGTGATGTCGCTCTGTCACATTAAAACCGTTTACGGGCAATAACATTCCGCTTGCCACTCCCGCGTCAGATAGAGCTGCCGGTATCGGCTCGGATTGTAACGAGTGGCTATAAAAGTGCGCTCTGCAATCGACCCGAGCGGCCGCGCCGCGCTGCACCGGTCGGCTTTACAAGCCCCGTACACGGTACGATTCGTCGTTCGGACTGATTAACATCCCGCTTCCGATCTTACACATCTCACAGTCTAAACGTCGGTCGCCACGATCGTACCGTAGGTATCTACCTACATGGGGCGCTTTACGACGCGGCGCGGCGACCGCCGATAGCCGCTATCGGGCGTCTGCTTTCAGCGGCCGTCAATTTTATTCCACCACTCGTTAATCTCTGGCAGCGCTCCCGAACGCAGCGGTCTGATTGAAACCAATAAAATATTCCGAGGTTTATTTGCAAAGCTATAAGGATCTTATTAAGTAGCGGTTCGATAAATAGAGCGCACGTGACCTGGTTCTCCGGAGTTTATATGGATATCTCCTTTGAAATCTCACGTCTGTAAAAGTTTTATCGCCTCTGCGGCGGTTTATGAGTTGTTTGTAAATATGTTTTACGTTACAACATCCGTGTTCGAGCGGCGCGGCGCGTGCGGCGGGAAGCGGTCCCGCCGGCCGCGGCGCAAGCTCTGCCTAATAATAACAAGTCGGCAGAGATTCAACAAAATACGTTTCAACATATTTATTTGGTTAAGTATCTCAAATACTTACATATAACGGGAACAGTAAAAGGCAAAGATAAATGCAGGTAACGAGCAAATGGGCCAAGAGAGTCGGGCGCGCCCTCTGCCACGCGCCACGCGCCAGGCAAGCTATCTCAATTTCGTACCTTCTAAAATGTTTTTACCAATAGCGTATTTGCAAATTAAACCTGGATTTTGATCTAAGTTACGAATTTTGGTTCATATTTTAATTAGGCTTAGAAAAATTAAACAACCTTTTCACTCCGAGTAAGAATTTCCAATAAAACGTGTTTTTTAAATACAATCCATATTTGCAAACTCTACTTTTGTTTTTTTTTTGGAAATCTTCATTATGATACTTATTACATTTTGATTTGTCTATTGTAGTAAAACTACGTCTGTTTAGAGTGTAGCCTTACTTTTGAACAAATTCTTTCTTCGTCCTTTACATCAAAACGCAATTTAACTGATTCCTTAGAAATGTTTGTTTCTATTGATGTTCAGCGATAATTCGGTTACGACTTTCGAAATATTATATATAAGTAGGTACATTTGAGTTTATTAAAAACCTCTACCACAATCACTTCGTACTTATTAAGAGTAGATATACCAAAATAGTCTAATGACAAAACCTAAAATTAGTAGTTCGTCTGGATGTAATGTAAATAATCAACGCCATAAATCATGGCGGCCTGGAAGACGTGTGGACGCGTAAATCCATCGGCGGCGCTCCCGCCGGCCTTCTGCGGACGACTGCGTGGATCAATGTCACGTAACACGCCGTGTAGTATGTCACGAACATCATACCCGGGTACCCGATTTTAGAAATAGGAGAAACCCATCTCTTCGTGAGAGTGTCGTTAAAGACGACTAAAAGACGAGTGAGAGTGAGCAGCAGCGCTCTCCGTTGCCAACAGTAACTGCCAACGCCGGACTAGACTGCATGCGGAAGGCAAGGGGATCCCATCACACTTTTATTTTTTCGTGAAAAGTCGTCATGAAGCCACGACCACTCGCCAAGAATACAGCGATTTAAAAGAAAAAAGATAGACTTTAGGTCTACTTAAAGCGACTTACATCTCGCGACGGTCGGTGTCCGCAGTGCGCGCGCGCCGCCCGCCGCTGCGGCGACGCGCAGTGGACATTAAAAGTTAATAGCCCGCCGTCTTTTACAACACATTAAATTAATTATTATGGCTCTCTGTTTGACGACTGGTGGAAACTAGGTTAAATCTCTTGTGTTGTTATATTATTATTGACTTACATACATTGCTTGATTTTTATATTGCCACACCTGTACGGAACGACCACTTTTTCTCACGTTACCACGCAGTTGAATCGTTTGCCTCTGACCATATTATAAAGAAAGAAAATTCATATTAGTCGTTCTGAAGTCTAGTGATACTTAATAAAGTTCTCAATAAAAAAAGCAACAAAAATTTAAAAAAGCGAGCTCACTAAAAAGGCTATTGGCAAATTGTATTACTCGGATGATCTTAATAGCAGAAAATGTCACGACGCTTCGTCGTAAAATAAAATCCCTTTGAACCGAAGCTTTGAACATACTCGCTTCGGCAAATAGCCATTTCATTTTTGTGTCGTAAAACCTTTTGCGCATTGCTTAAGTAATGTAGTATGAAATGCTAGGCATGAAAGGCAAGTTACTCTGCTACCCCGGTCCGGGTCGGATCTGATTTCTGCTCTACCGTTAAGTTCACAACCATGCTAAACGTGGCCTTTACCTTTTACCTTTATGTGGTATTGTTACCTTAGGCTCTGTCAAACCCGTAAGGGATAAAGACGTGGTTTATGTATGTAAGTAAATTAAACGTCCTGTTTCGATAAATAAACTTGTGTACATTGTACATTCATATAATATATCTAATAATGTCACCACTGTTAATCGATTCGTGATTATAAATTGAAGGGCACCTCATTCGTATAGATACTGTACGTCATACGTTTGGATTTGTCTTAGTAACAAAACCCAAGCTTGAGCTAAGATTTAACGACTGAACCTAGTACTCGCAACCTAAACCATTTAAGGATTGAAAACGGACAAGTCCTGTCAATCCGGCGTGGGCGGAGATCGGCGGCAGCGACGGTGACACTGACAATGCGTCTAGCCTCACGCGTGCCACGTACCCTAAAATAACACCCATAGTCGCTATCAAAACTCGTCAACACAAAAAGTGCTAATAATATATGCTGATAGATATGTGGGTGCGTGTACTTTGTAATTTTCCAACTCCATCGGTTATAAACGTAACACCATTACTATAGGAACGAGTATATTATTAGGTACATACATTCTGATTATGACAAGGGAAGACTTCCCGCGCTACTTTGAAACTTTTGTACTTATTTACCCACTATCCATGTGTGCATAGTGAGTAGTACTATGTATCGCTGTGTTTAGTCTGTCTACCGTAACAATTACTTTCAAACAGATGTTCCGCAATTTTCCGAGAACTGACCCAAAACCAGAAAACTTGTTTAATTTGGCATCTGTGTGGTAAATAGCAAAGATTGGCGAGTTCCGATGAATCGATTCAGCCTCGCCTTTGATACCTTGCGACTATAAACATTAGATCGTTCCATCTCGATCTAGATTTCGGCTAAACGTAAACACGGTGTAGTGTTACAGATTTTCCCGGATTATTTACCTCAGACCGAATAAAAAGTAAAAGGAAAGACAGGTTCTGTGAACAGCAATAAGGTTGCTTTAAAATACGCTCCGGCGTGTGAATACTGCAGCACGCGTTGAAGACAACCAAAAGCACCCCACGCAAACTAGTCGAGCTGCACACACACGGTCAGGTGTAACATTTTATTCAGTCTGAGTATTTTACTCTGTTATTTTTTAACAATCACTCGCACCCGACGGTCGGTTATTACGTAAGTAAGTCATGAGCACGGTACAATTCACTCGTTCCTACGATGTTAAAGAGTTGAATTGCTTCGGGGTCAAATGCCAAAGGGATTTATCGAGGATTGTGAAGGAATAACAACATTTATTTGCGTTAAATCGCTTTTAAATGAGGCTGAGCGTGATAACGGTCCCGGTGTTATGGTGCCGCGCGCTTGTGGGCCGAATGTCACGGACTCGTCACGCCGCGCGGCTCCTCTGCACACGACTGGCAATTCCGTAACAGTTCCACTCCTAAACGAGTTAGTAACGAAACTCCAATCTTTCACATCACTATCACTACATATTATAAAACAAAGTCGCTTTCTCTGTCCCTATGTCCCTATGTCCCTATGTATGCTTATATCTTCAAAACTACACAACGGATTTTGATGCGGTTTTTTTAATAGATAGAGTGATTCAAGAGGAAGGTTTTTATGTATAATTCTACGCAGACGAAGTCGCGGGCAGAAGCTAGTTTCTAATAAATCTTGAGTTTCGCAATAATACATAATGAATGGGCTTCGTTGTCCGAGAGCTGGTGTACATATTTTACGAGTAGAGTAGAAACTTGAGGCAGCGTAAAAAAAGTGTACGTTTCCTTTAAGCCGTATCCCAACACAAACACGCGGAGCTGGCTGAATGAGAGACTGTATGATCTAACGTTCTCGATCACCCAGCTGGTAAATCTACTACAAAAATACGTTAGTTTTTGTTAATATGAGTATGTAGGTATAAATTTTAGTTACCAATAATCTTCTCAAAATTTTATATGTTGTTTTAAATTAACATTTCAAAGACATCTGGCTCAGCAACCTATATACATATTTAGCCTTTCCATATCCTTCAAACATATTTTACCAGAACAACTAGTTTTTACTTAGCATTCACAAGTTTTTGTCCTGCCTGTGCCTTCTAATACTCACTCTAGTATGTTTGCGAGCTCTCGGACTATGAGTAGGTGAAATACCTACTTCAGTAAAGCAAGCCGAAAGACCCATAGTGGCCGAGGGCGGGTGGACGACGAAAGCAGAACGGCTTATCGTCGCACTTCGACTGCGGCAGGCACAATGGCCGAACCAAGTTTTTGCATTAAACGTCAGATGTTAGAGTTAGTTTTATTACTTAAATGGCGAGCAATTGTAGTTTCTCTGCGAGCGGGCCTTTGCCGGGCCGCCGCGCTAGGAGCCCAGGCTGGCTCTTGACTTGTTTACCTTGTTACACGGGTTATAAATATGTTCCGAGTCAATAAGGGCCACTTTAATTTCACCGGAAACTTCAATTATCTAGATGAAGGCATGCGTTTCTATATTTTTTATATTTTTTTCCAATTAAGGTTTTCTTGATATCTACATTATAGATACTCCTCAATATATATATATAAAGTGTACCCGTTACATTAATTTAATAAAAAATTGCATCTTTCTGAATCAGAAATATCAGCATTTTTCTTTTATGTAAAGATTTATTCTTTGTGTCCCTTATTTTTTCTTAGGTTTTGCGACATTATATTATCATCGATTTATATGGGTCGCCACAAAACTGACCTAAACAAAATTGGCTGGGAAAATTGCTTTTCTTTACAAATTGAACGATACTAGTGATTCGGATTCAGAAAACCAAAAACGATTTATTTTAGAACAAATGTAAGAGGTACACTGTTTATAACGCTCAATACCACAATGCATACAATACAATAATAACTCTTTATTGCTTTGATTTGCTTTATCTTTAGAGATAGAGAGAGATCATAGAGATAGAGATAAACAGAAACATGAAATACACAGAAAAATACGGTTAAATCCTATTTACCTACTTAATACTGAATTGGGCTCGCACGTGACTCTGCCTTTTTAGCCGATGTTTGCTAAACCATGGAAACGGCTAGCGGTGAGTACTCGTAAGTATGAATGTGATTTAGAACTCGTATTCAACCCAAATTGTCCATGACGGGGACGCCCAACGAGGATGGATCTAGTTAACTAGCCAAACCGTGCCAAGAGACCGTCGCGATTCCTTAGATGTTGGAGATAAATGTGTTAGGAATGATTGAGCGGCGCACGCGGAAGCGCGACGTGCGCGCGCGCACAACCCTAATTGCTGCTAAATATTACTTGCCTGGCTAAAATTACTATTTCAGACTGCGTGTATGCTCACTGAGAGTTCTCCAAAGATATTCTATGGCACGATCGTGAATTTGAGTCATAGTCTGATGCAGTTTTTATCAGAGTTAGAATCGATTAATCGAATGACTTTGCTAAAGGTACAAAAGTTACAAAACACAAATGAATAAAATTAATAAATTATGTAGCGCCAACTCTACGAAAGTCGTTTACCCCGTTACAAATTATATACGAGTAAATTTTCGAAGCTTCGCCGTGCCCGACCATGCTAATTAGAAACTGAAACAGCTGGATGCAATGCCTTTTTCGCAAAACTTGAATATTTCGTAACAAAGAATTTAGTTTGTACTCTTTTTTGCGAAATCATACCTTCCCGGATGATTATTCCTAACATCTACTTAGCTTTAAATTTACGACTCGTTTATCGAATATACGTATGCCCGCCAGACCTATTGCCTGGATCCACACTTTCTTTTTTATTACATTTATTACGTGGAGGGAAAAGTGTAAATGGCGTACACGCTCGGTCGCGAAGAAGCGAGGTACCCAATTGGTTTCAGTTTATAGAATATTGACCAATTAATAATTAACATGAAAACATGCTGGTCCATAAACGTTGTAAACAAATAATGTGATACGAATAGATTTGTCTCCCAAAAGACGCGCATCACGCGGGGCACAAACTTAGTACTCGTGATTAGCGCAGCTGCGGCTGTCCGCCGCACATCCATCTTCATATCCCGCGTCGCACAGCCTCCATCCCCCCCCCCCCCTGACTGCCAGCCGCCACTCCTCATTAGCAGAGTAAATCAAATTACTTAATTTCTATAAATAGGTCAAACGTTATTCTTCAGAAAACGTATAAGCAAAAGCTTAATTGATTGACAGCGCAAGGTGGAAAATACTGAAAATAATACGCGGCAATTCAGCGCCAACCTTCACGATTATTAACGTAAAGGTGAATTTTTTCCTTTGCTCGTGGAAGGGAATTTTATCGGGGCATCGGCGCCGTATTGTTCGCGGCAAGCGGAGCAGCGCCGCCAGCGCCGGCGCAGCAGCCACGCGCGCTGATAAACCACAAAGAATACTGTTCGTATCGCAGCCTGCTAGGAAACGCATTAGGTACTGCCGAGTGCTCATTGCTACCATTGCTACACGCGTACAGTAGAGCGCGTAAACATCAATACAGCCATCACGTCAAATATTATGTGTAACCGACCTTATTGTTTGTGGCATAAAGGTGTACAGATATTTTTGACGTCTTGGTAACGTACATATATTTAAGCCCTTGACGTACAGTCGCAATCGTTACATCGGGTGCTTAAAATATTACACGACCGCATTATCAAAAACGTAAGCGCGTGTTCAAATATTTTTGATCATCTAGACAGCTCCCTGCTCTCCGCAAACCATACTTATTAACCGACACGACCAGAGACCAAGCATTGTTTTATTTGTATGGGTTCAAAGTGTTGACATTAGGCACTCGTAGAGGCCAACGCGAGTATTGGCCGTGTTGACATTCAGCTGTTTGCTCGTGCACTGGAACTGACGTCAGACTTCTCTCTCATGACGCCACGCTTCCAATGAGTGCATATTTTAACTATAAACGCCGATGATTAGTGTTCGATCAATGCCGACACGCTGGCAGTTATAAATAACTAATGCCGCCTCCGCTTATGCGGCGTGTGATGTTCGCGCCATGAATATTGAATTGGAACCGTTCCTTTTAAAACCCCTAATTCTTACTTACATTATTTAGTTTCCAATGTAAAACATTGAGCCGAAGTGGAGCTGTAAAATCAAGCAACTGTTTCTAAGCGAATATTCACAAAAAGTTGTCGAGGAACTAACGAATGGTTGCCATTCCTGGCGGGGTATTTGCGGACACGACGACCGCCACGGTTGCAGACTAACGACATGCCATTACTGTACTCAAAGGTAAATTAAATGTGCACTTTAAAGAAATGAAGCCGATTGTATGTATTTTAGACGCATACAATAGATATACATTGATCTGCCTTTCGGGTCTAAAACCCGCCAACCCTTTATTCTTCGCAGCGGTTTATTCATGCGCAATGGATACGGAATTCAGTATTTTTATTTACTCTAACATTTCCTTGAGTATAATGGGCTGTTGATTTTTCGAAAGCGCGTAAGGTAATGAAGTTCAGTGAGCGGGTGCAAAGGTCAGGCCGAAGCTTGTTGTTGTAGCGATCGCAGCGGACCCTCCCGGGGGACGGTTTGCAACAACAACACACTCACCCTCGCCTACTTCATACAAGGTAAATGTTAACATAACATCCGATTACGTATTATTGTAGTTGTACGTGACGGTACAGTTGGCATGTCTTGCGATAAAGAACCTGCGTTCGTGGCGACACGTTAATATTCGTACCTACCTGTTTGGTTGCGGGTCGCATTGTCACGATATTGTTCTCATAATGTTAGTTAAGTGCAGCGATTTGGTAATCAGGGGCTTTACCATGCATTAAGTCTTCGGCCATTAGGGCGATTCACCAACCAAACCAAACCAGTCGCGAACCAAAGTTGGATCGGTCGCTTTCAGATCCATACTAGAAGTGACAAAAATAATAGCTAAAGAATCGAAATTGAATGTTCAATATTTCAACAATTTTAATTTTCATGAATCAAAAACCATTTCGAGAGAAACGCTTGTAGAACACGAAAAAAATATTATTGTATTCTTTGTACAATATTTTTTGGAAAAATTAGCAAAATATGTAAAACGAGGCTTTGTTGCCATCGGGACCACTAGATAACTGTTTGCCGGGCAATAATGATGTATTTTTGGAAGTTACCCATCATTTTAAATCTTTTTTTTTTCACAAAAAAAAACCATATTATTATTTTTTGCTGTTTGAGTTTGTCTGCTCGTTTCGACGTTCATTAACATTAACAACTGCATTTACTGTCAACTATTCAAGCACAGGGTTTGTCAGTAAATTAATGTAATTATTTCAACGTTTTTTAAGTGTAGGTACGAAATAAGGCAAGCAATTTGGGCAATACTTTTCGTTTGTAACATACGCCATTTCTACTCGAGCAACGATTTCAATGGATTTTTCCAAGAAAATACAAGATTTTGACTTCGAGCCAGACAATAAAAAGTAGTACTAAAAAAATTTAAATATTGTCAATCGCATTAAGACGTCATGGGAAGTAAGGCCCCATGAACCTCAACACAAAGAGGTGGTGTCGAGAGCATTCCACTCACATTTTCCTGTCAATATTGGAACTGACGTGCGAGCTGGCTGCCGTCACTGGTCATTAGCATACCCAAGTAGTTTTTAAAGACTCGGTACCGAATGATTATAAATGTAGGCATAATAGGCAATCACCATATCTAAGGCCCGATTAGGGCTCTAATAGGGCTCTAACCTGCTGTGTTCGTGAATAACGCCAGCAAGCACACAGGTCTCGGCCGAGTCGTGTTGTCTGCGAAGTCAGCCGGTGCCGTATTCTGTTGCGACTAATTGAATCTCGAACGGCGGAGATAAATCTCTTATCCGAGGCCGCGCTCTAAACAAAAGGAAATTTTAATCAAGCACCTCCAACAACGCCGCGCTGAGAATTAATTATTCGACAACCGACGACGAGAAATCAACTTACATATTACTTTATTTGATGTTTTCTTTGCCGTAGCGGTATTGTTAAGTAACGTAAATTAATGTTTTCGTCTCAGGCATTTGCAAATGATATTTTAATAAATCGCAATTTGGGTTTCATTAAAATAGGAAATAATCAAGACTTAAAATAAAGCCTCTAAGCACCGGCCTCCACCTGTCTCCATACACGCCCGCACATGAGTCGTCAGAAAGGAGGCATGCCATCCGGAGAAAGCTACCATCGCATGCGTCCGTGAAATAACCAACAAAATGGGAACAATGAACCGATTTTTTACGGCTAGCAGTTCACTATGAAGGAAGGAATGAGGAAGCATTTTTTTATAAGTCTTAAATTTCTAATCATTTAACCGTGCTTTGAGACTTTATTTATACATTGATTGATTGATTTTCTAACACATGGACTTGTAACTATTCACGGGAAAAACTATGCTTAAGTCACTCTCAAGCTCATAAAATATTTAAGAAAAAAAAAACCCGGCGAGCCATCGCTTCGTTCTGAGGGAAAGAAAAAATAATCGAGTCGTAGGTACAAGTGCAAGTACAATATTGTGTCTGAAATCCATTAAGAGTGCAATCTCATCAGCAGGCGCAGCGGAGTCCAACTAATAGTCAGATAAATGTAGCTCGAATGCAATTAGTGCGGCGGCCGCGACGGAGCGCGCGCTGGCGACAAATCGCTGCTCCGCGCCGTCATTACCCTGCGCCTGCGCACCGCACGGCGCAGCGCACCCGCCTAGCGGGACCTCCCTGCCGCATCTACACGCATCACCTTAGCTTGGTGATATGATGAGCACTGCTGCATGCAATACTGGTTATCTTTGACTGCATTTGAAATTCTTCATAGGTTTGCAGCATTGGTTATCGTGTAAAGCGGTGTCGCCGCATATACCGTCCCGGTAAAAGTTCTCGTTTAGGGAAGGAATGATACATGCCCATTACGAGTCTATTACAGCCGCGCTAATGGTACGGTATCGATAACGGGCGCTGGTCAAAGATCCCGGCTCCTGCTCCCGCGCACGCGACGCCCCGCGCCCCGCGCCCCGCGCCCCGCACCCGTCATCAGGTAATCACTCAGCCCGCAGCCAACTTAATCAGGTTTTCGAATAGCTAAGCTAAATAAAGCAGATTAATTTACAATAATTATAATTAAGATTGGTATTAAAGTTCTTTAATATACGTAGGTACCTATCTTACAATCAGAGATCGGAAAAATTTGCGTCA
Source organism: Pandemis cinnamomeana (assembly GCA_932294345.1). Taxonomy (NCBI): domain Eukaryota; kingdom Metazoa; phylum Arthropoda; class Insecta; order Lepidoptera; family Tortricidae; genus Pandemis; species Pandemis cinnamomeana. The sequence continues at coordinate 16,668,061 of OW028705.1, forward strand.
TTGCTCGCAATAATGTGGACATGACTCCAAAATTAATCAAATATGTCAAAATACATATATTAAGAATAAGTATATCCACGGGGGTTTTATACCTATAGAACTAGAAAACTTTTTTGTCAGAAATAATAATCATATCTAGCAGGATCGTGATTTCATACTACCCTCGGAACGTTTCACAGAGTACGCGCACTAATAAAGTTAATCTGAATTAAAATAAAACAAAAAGTTCTTAGGCTCTGTTAGTGTACCAGATTTTATTAAAATAACCTGATAGATAGTATACATTGTTCGCAAAGTTTAAGTGCAGTGCATTCAGCAAAAAAAACGCTGTGAATTTGTGTCGACCCGGTTGTTGTACTGAAAGTACCCACAATAAAAATAAAAAAAAGTGAAACATAAACAAATAACATGTCGACTAAATGCGCGGCTTGTGCTAAGTTTACTGGGCGTACTGGAACCGTCGTGTGCCCAAAATGTAGCGGTCACTACCACTGCGCCTGCGTAGGAGTACCTGCCGGGACAGCGGTCACCCAGGAGTGGAGCTGCCCGACGTGCAAGCGGTTCCAGCCGCGAGACAACCGCGCCGACACGCCGGTGAAGGGCTTGCTCGCCCAGCCCGCCGCCGCCGCCGCCGCCGCCGCGGAGCCCGGGCCGGCGGGGCCTGTCCACACTGATGCCGCTTCTACCGGTGCCCCCGCCTCCTGCGCCGGCGGCGCCCGCCGCCGCCGCCGCCGCCACTAAGACCGTTGCTTCGCGTTCCGCCGGCCCTCCGCCTGCTGTGCCGGCGGCGCCTCCCAAACCAGCGGCGTCCGCCAAAACTCCGGCCGCCAAACCGACGGTACCCACAGTTACGAAGGTCCCATCGGGTGCGGAGACGGTGGTCCCGCCGGTGCCGGCGGTGAGCGGGGGTACGGCGCAGTCGTCGCTCGGAAACGAGCTCCATCTGTTTCGGGAGGAGCTCCAGGCCCTGAGACACGAACTCAGGGAGTTCCGCCAGGAGTTCCAGGACCTCAGGGCGTGCATGACGGACATCAGCTCGAAGGTGGACACGCTGGAGAGTCGCGTCGACGCCGTGGAGAAGGCTGCCGTCGATAGCACCGTGCCGGTAGCCACCAGGGTGCTGGAGGAGGCCATCGCAGCTCTCCAGGCGGAGCTGAACGAGCGGGACCAGGAGCTGTTGGCGAACGACGTGCAGCTGTCCAATGTGCCGGAGGAGTCGGGCGAGAGCGCGATCGGGCTGGTCACGCGGGTCTGCGTCAAGCTGGGCGTGGAGCTGGACGTGCGGGACGTGGTGTTCGCGCACCGAGTGGGCGGCGAGCGCGAGGACGGCCGGCCGCGGCCGCTGGTGGTGCGCATGACGCGCCGCGCCGTCTGCGAAGAGCTGCTGAAGCAGGCGCGCGTGCGCCGCGGCGCCACCACCGACGGCCTGGGCCTGGCCGCGGCGCCGCGGCGGTTCTACGTCAACGAGCGGCTGACGGCCGCCAACCGCCAGCTGTTCCAGCGCGCCCGCGAGGCCGGCAGCGCCGCCGCCTGGCGCTGGGTGTGGACGCGGGGCGGGAGGATTTATGCCCGCAGAGCTGACGGCCAGCCGGGTCATCGCTTGCGCAGCTTGGCGGACCTGGATGTTTTTACTCCGGCCACCGTTGCCCAGCCCATTGATTAGTTGTGGTTTATTGTTTGTTTTTTATTGTGGAGTCCTGAAAAAAAAATGTGTTTTATTAGTATCGTTATTTAAGTCTGTCCAAATTATGTTTGTAAGAAATTTATATATTGTTATTTACCTTACTTTTGTGGCCTTCCTGTATGTTTCCCTTGTTTCAATTGTGTATTTTAAATTGTGTTGTGTCGTCGTGAAAGTGAAACAACTGATTACTTTTGCCCCGTTCTGTGATTTGCCTATAAACAAAGTAGTATATTTATATGACACGTATTATATGCATATATTTCATATTGAAATTACCACACTATATATAAATATCACATTTACCTGCATTCTTCCGTTCTATTGTTATTGTTATTACGTAATGTTTTTCTGTTCTTGCCATGCCTCGTTTTAATAACTTCAAAGTTGGTCTATTTAATGCTGGATCCCTTGGTACGGGACATGACGAGTTGATTGCGACTGTGACCACGACAAAAGCCGACGTTGTTGCTGTGAACGAGACCTGGCTGCGCGCCGGCGAGGAGGGCCGGGCCCCGGCGGTGGCGGGCTATAGACTGAGGCACGTTGCGCGGCCAGCCGATATCCGCGCGGGGCGCGGGGGTGGTGTAGGGTTTTTTATCCGCCGCGATCTCACCGCCCGCACTCTTCCGCACCCCCCGGCCGCCCTCGTAGAACAAATGTGGTTGAAATTTAACGTAAACAGCAAACGTTTAATAATTGGAACCGCATACCGTCCTCCTTGGCTTAATGTTGACACCTTTTTTGACGCCATTACGACTTCGATTACTTCTTTTGACAATTATGACCGTTTGATTTTGCTTGGAGACTTCAACATAAATTTTACTGACAAAACAAATACAAAATTTGAACGTCTGACGCATTTTTTAACTTCAGTAAACCTAACTCAACACGTAAGCGACCCGACGCATTTCACTGAACACAGCGAAACGACCATAGACCTGATTTGCACTGACGCTCGCGTCGTGAATGTGGATGTGAAGCACATTCCCGACTTGGGTCGACATGCATTCATTACGGCCGAGTTTGACATAAAAAAACAGAAACCAACGCCGAGACGCATTACATACCGACCTCTTAAAGACATTAACTTTAGTGACTTCGACAATGATCTGAAGTCTATAAATTGGGACCAAATACTTTTACTTGATGACGTGAATGACATGATACGAGTATTTAATGATCTTTTACTACATATATTCGATAAACACGCTCCTGAAAAAACAATTGTGGTGAAGGAGGCACTCAAACCATGGTTGACAAGCAATGTGAAGCTTATGATGCGTCTTAGGGACAAAGCTCACGACAAATACAAGCGTTCCAAGACTGATGCTCATAAGCAGTACTATTTAGACTTAAAACACCTGGTGATCGCAGCCATCCATAGCGAGAAACGTGCCTTTTTCAAGCACCACATCAACGACGTTACCGACTCAAAGACTCTCTGGAAAAACTTAAAGCGCACTGTCCTTCCAGACTCAAAGACGCGGACTGACCTCCCGACACACTTTAACGACCCCGACTTAATAAACCGCCATTTTTTAAACATACCTGGTAACCCAGCCGTATCTATATCTGACTTGACACGGTATGAATTTGATAGACATAGTGACAAAACTTTTACTCTTCAACCAACAACCTCTGAAACTGTGACCAAAATTACGAACTCTATTAAAACGACTGCAAAAGGACATGATTTGATCGCTATTGACATGTTACTTATGACACTTCCGGTGACTTCTAAGATACTGACATTCATCATCAATAGGAGTATTCAGACTATGACTTTCCCGACTGAATGGAAAATCGCTCAAGTGACCCCGTTACCAAAAACCACAAATCCCGTTAATCTGTCCGAACTCCGTCCTATTAGTATCCTTCCCTGTGCATCAAAGATAATAATAATAATAATAATAATAATAATATTCGTTTATTCAAGTAACCATGACTCAATAGTGTTAGTATTCTTAAGACTAGGTTAGTAACAAATTATCTATAATAATTACTTTGCTATATTTAAATTTACATTTTAAGCCAATCCTGTACCATACCGCCCGATACAGCACAGCAACGGCTCACATACGAGCAGTCAAGTCGGTTTGCAATCATGCTCAGAATGCCGTTGGAGCTCTCCCGCACCCTGCGCACCAGGGACGCACATCTCTTACGCATAGTGGCGTAAAAACAGTCCACTTGTGCTTCAGCAAACATCCCCGATGCACTACAGTAGCGAGGTAGCCCCAACAGCACCCTGAAAGCATTATTATACTGCACTCGGAGGGCATTGTAAGCTTTTTGAGTATATCTAGCCCACAGGCTACTCGTGTAAAATGATGTACAAAAAGCTCTAAATAGTGTAATTTTAACGTGTTGTGAACAGCGAGCAAACCTGCGAGCCAGCATGTTCGCTCTCACTGACAACGCCCTCCGTTCTCTTTCAATATCATCATCATCCTTGAGGTCGGGAGCCAACATATGACCGAGATATTTAAATTGATATACCCGCTGTAGTTCATTCCCATTTAAGAAAATAGGCGGTACTTTGTCGTAACATTTGCTCCCGGCCCCAAAGACCATGACTTGGCTCTTTTTAACATTGTAGGCCAATCCGTGGGGCACAGATAATGGAAAGGGTGGTTTGCGAACAGCTGTCGGAATACCTGGAGAGATACCGCATCCTACCTGAACTGCAATCGGGTTTTCGCAAGGGTCGATCGACAGTTACTGCGTTACTCGATGTAGTCGATAATATTCTGCAGGCTCGGGATGATGGTAAAAGTACCATATTAGTGCTTTTAGATTTCTCCAGGGCTTTTGATTGTATTAGTATCCCCTTGCTATTATCTAAGATGTCTTATTACGGATTTGATGCCACGGCGATAAGATGGTTTAGCAGTTATTTGACTGACCGTGCGCAGACAGTCGTATTGCGTGGGATGGATGGTGGTGCTCTGCGGTCCTCTCTTTGCCCTGTGACACGGGGAGTGCCGCAGGGTTCAATACTTGGACCTCTGCTCTTTATATTGTACAGTTCTGATATTGTCAACAGTATAAAGAGCAGTGGATACCATCTTTACGCGGACGATCTGCAACTGTATATCTCCTGCGCGCCATCAGAGACGTCTTTAGCTGTGGACGCCATCAATGCAGATCTAGATCGTATTTCGGCTTGGTCGGAGAAGAACTGTTTGGTCCTCAATCCCCGCAAGTCGAAGTATATCGTTTTTGGGTCGAGGCATCAAATTCGTAATACTCTTGCTGCTCTGGCTACCGGGAATGTTGCCGTTATGGGTGAACCAATAGAGCGGGTGGTAGAAGCCAATAACCTTGGCCTCCTAATGGACGGCAAGCTGAACTTTGAGAACCACATACTGAAAGTTGTGAGTAACTGCTTCTACCGCCTCAAAATTCTGTACAATATACGCGATTACCTTAGTGTCGATTTGCGTGTTGACCTTTGTGAATCGCTTATATTGTCCAGATTAAACTATTGTGACGTTATTTATGGCGGTTGCATTCTTGGTCGTTCTAAGAGGCTTTTACAGCGAGTGCAAAACGCATGTGCTCGTTTCTGTTTCCGCGTCCCTCCCCGCTCCCATATCACCCCATACCTGAACGCCGCCAACTTGCTGAACATGCCTGCGCGCAGGCGCATGCACCTAGCCACTTTGCTGTTCGGTGTGAGACGTCACGAGACCCCATCATACCTCTTTAACAAGATGGTTTGGTCAAGGAGTGAGCGCAGGAGCGCAATGGTTCTCATACCTAAGCATCGGACTGCGGCATTTCGAGGCAGTTTCAAGTTTGCGGCGTCCAAGTGCTGGAATGATATTCCTCCCCCTATCCAAGGATCGTCAAGTAGTTACACCTTCAAGCGCAAGCTGAAGGATCACTTATTGACGCTCCAAAAATCCTTCCAATAATCCTCCAGCACTTTGCACTTTGATATGCCAACCTGTTGTTTTTGAACAATTTAGTTTTCCCTCCTTTTTATTTTTGTTTATTGTAAACTATTTAATTAATTTATGTATTTCTTTAGTTACACATAAGTCGGGTTCTATCTAAGTATTGCATTGTTTACGTAAAGGTTTATGAATTATGTAGTATAGTTTATCTGTGTATCGTTCCGTGAGTCATAGACGGTTCTGGCTGAAAATCAGTGCTGCAGGTGTCTAACACCTCAGCGTAATGCTGAGCCAGCGACCGTTTCACTTTTGCGAAGACACACAACGCTGATGATCTATTTTTCATGTCTATGTTTTCTTTTTTTGTTATACCTTGTTTATTTTCTATAAAACTGTGTGTATTATCTTATATTTGTGTGTCTTGCAAAAAGGAATAAATGTCTTCTTTCTTTCTTTTCTTTCTTTCTTTCTTTATTATATAAAAAGATTTACGAGAACGACAACTGCCACTTTTATTAACATTTTGCTAATCATTTTATGCATGTGTAAATTTTTATCTCCGGGAGTTCAAATTTTATTTCGAGAAATTAATTAAATGATTAATTATTTGATTAATTTTTGAGTCATGTCCACATTATTGCGAGCAATGACGCAAATTTGTCCGATCTCTGCTTATAATTAATGATCACTGAGAAGAAAATTAAGTTTTTGATTACACAATCTCACAGTGAAACGAATGAGAAATAGCAGAATCAATTCGTTTTTCAAAACTGTTGATTGTTTGACATCTGTCGCTGTAATGGGTTTCTTTGAGCGACAAATGATGAAATTACGAGTAGTATTGTTAGTGTCCGCGGCGCGCCGCCGCAGCCCACGCACATTATTATTATTTTACTAGCTGTTGCCCGCGACTTCGTCCGCGTGTGTTTTTGTGATACTTACGGCTTTTCTCGATATCAAAATTATTATTATTATGACTATTAACTTCGTCACGTGAACCACTGAAAGTGTGTACGTAACTATACTTTTAGAATTACGTCATGAAAATAATAATTTGTGACACGGAATATTGAAAAAAAAACAGGTGTGAGCTGGTTAATGACTCATCACATTTATTTATACCTTATTTTACAAAATAGTTTGATTTATAGTTTCTTTATTCAAAAAAAGCTAAGTACAGTTTCAGTTACCTACATCACTATTAATTTCGCCGAACTATGACGCTTATTGGCGAATACTGCGCTCACTTTACCGATATTTGTACCCTGATTAATTTAAAAAAATAAATATATTCTAATCAAATAATAGGTACATAAATGTTTACCTGTTTTTACCTTACGACTAACAATTCATTTACTAATCCGTTTTAATTAATATTTTGCAACTCAATTTTTTCTAGCAGAAGTTTTTTTATTTATTTTCTTGGTTTAAGTAGGTAGCTACAGATTATTAACACTTATTATCTTTATCTACAAATTAATTACCTACAGAGGCCTTAACCATGACGTCGTAATGCCATTCAGTTAAGGTTCGCTCGCTGTCAGATTCATACTAAAAGCACAAACTTTTTTCACAATAAAATTCTGACATGTTCGTAGCGCAGACGTAAACGCGCCTTTTGATTTTGATTTTTTTAGGCAAAGATATTAAGAGGATACAGCCAAGCGTTTCACGCCGCCCTCGTAATTTATATCAGGTTTTCAAATAAGAGTGCGTTCAAAAACCAAACGCGTTGTGAATAATAGCACATAAATAAAAACAAAGTAACGGTATTGCATATTGAACTTTAGGTGTTAGGTAAAGAACACAATTTAGGACTACAGCTACTAAATACCTGTACAGCATGTAATTATTTTATTAATGTTTTTTCACAATTGACACAGTTTTCCAGCTTTATGTCTTATGTACATTCGTATATCTATCAATTTTCTCCGTAGTATTATTTTGTTTGTAATTATTACCAACTACTTATACCGAGGAAAGCTGATTTTCTTGAGTTCCGCTATTTTGTGCGTAATCACCTCAAAAATTAAATTTCAAGAAAATTGAGAAATTATATTTACCTGTATTAAATTGGAAGTATTATTTAGCAATTTTAAAAGGTTACACTTCATTGGCTTTTATTGTATAGGTGTATGGAGGTGTATGGAGTTAATTAATTTTAAACACAAAACCCTCTTTTTTGCGCCTCTGGGTGAGATTTAAAAAAAATGCTAAAACAGGTATTTCCTTATTTTTATTACTTAGTATTTATTCTGAGTTTCATGATTCTAGAACAATATAATTTAATTTTTTCATACAAACTTTAACCCCCCTTTTCGCCCCCTTTTTCCAAAAAATTCCAAAATTTCTGTAGCCTATATCCTATTCTGAATTTATTGAAATAGATTTGTGAACATTTCAACAATATCCGTTCAGTAGTTTTTACGTAATGCTCAGTCAAACAAACAAACAAACAAACAAAAATTTTAAAAATGGTTTTAATATGTTCAGTTACCGATTTTAAGTCACCCTGGCCGGTTTTTTTTTTTAAATCTTCAATGTACAGATTTTTTGGTCTCAACGATTTTATTATATGTATAGATTATGTAACCTATTAGGTACTTATAATTACTTTACTTTTCATCAATTCTATAATAGGTTTTGTTAAATGGCATAATTGTTATCAAAATTTATTTTCAATCAGTTGAAGATACATATTATTATTTGCTTCAAAATTGAGTTGCAAGATTCCACCCGGACAAACATAGAATCAGAATCAGAATCAGAATTTTTTATTGTCATCATTGTTACAGATTCGACACTACATTGTGTAAATACAGACGTCAAAATGAACAAGAATGACTCGTCATTGAGGATGTAGCACAAATTGCCATTCCGTTTTACTTGGCATAAATCTATCTATTATCAAACATCTTAAAACTACAGATAAATACTAGGTACTATTGTTCGGTACAATTATTATTACAAGTGTCGATACACAAATTTTGCACAAATATTTCATATTATAAAATTATTACTTATCATAGTCACTTTAATAGTACATGTCATTAATACAGATCAAAATATCGAAATAATAAGACTGTAACACAGAGAAGATATTTATTATTTATCAAATTTAGTATAATCATTGCAGAGGTACTCTTTGACGCTATATATGGTCTTATCATGGAGTATTGCTCTTACTCGGCCACGGAACACGACATCGCTTTTGATAGCTTTTATGGCATACGGCAGCTTATTGTATAGGATTCGACCCATAGCTTTCGGAGTTCTTTTTGACAGTTTTAATCGAGTTGGCGCACAAGCAATTATGTTGAGGCAGTCTTTTGTCACTCTAGGATTATAATTTGCTCTTATATTAAATTCACTTAAGTGAGTCCTTACATATAATATTATTTCAAGTATGTACACTGATATCGAAGTCAGTATATTTTGTTGGTGAAAGTGTTCTCTACAAGAGTCCCTATGCGATGCATCTACCAATATCCTGAGTGCACGTTTTTGCAGCTTTAATACCCGTTCATTGTCCGAGGAGCCTCCCCATAGGATGATGCCATACGAAATTATAGAATGAACGTATGCGTAGTAGCTCTCCTTAAGACTATCTTGAGACACTAGTGGTTTCAGCTGTCGCAATGCAAATACACCCTTGGCTATTTTTGAACACGTTAAATCAACATGTTGGTGCCACGTCAGTGAATTATCCAGCTGAAAACCCAACAGTTTCACATCTGCACCCGTTTGCCCTACGTGATTATTTCCTAAAAGGATGCTGAGACTTATCTTAGGAGGGCGTGGACTGAAAAGCATGATGTTTGTCTTTTCGGAATTTAACTTCAGGCCGTTAACTTTAAACCACTCCTCACAGCTGCACATGATTGAAGTTATCTTTGCCTGCAGCAAATCAAAATTTTCCGCTTTCACCGTTATTGTTGTGTCATCAGCATATAAGATCATTTCACCGTCAATATCTAATTTTGAAATGTCGTTTACGAATATTACAAACAATACATTTCCCAGTGCAGATCCCTGAGGAACCCCTATATTTAAATTGAGAGTCGATGACCTACATCTCTTACCCTTAACCTTTACTTCGACTGTCTGGTTTCGATTCGATAGAAAGGATTTTAGAAGATTAAGACTTGATCCACGAACACCGTACATTTCAAGTTTTTTAATGAGTAACGCGTGGTCGACTGTATCGAACGCTTTAGACAGATCCAAAAATATTCCCGCCACCTTTTGTTTCTCTTCCAGACAGACAGTGATATGCTCAACAAATTTATGTGTAGCTTCTGTGGTAGATCGACCTAACCTATACGCATATTGTGCATCAGACACAGCCCCACTACGTTCTAAATGTTTTATTATAGCATTGGCCATTACAGATTCAACTAATTTGGATATTGTGGGCACAATCGTTATAGGTCTATGGGACTCGATTGCAGTCCTGTCTCCTTTTCCTTTGAAGATTGGACACAATCTAGTCTTCTTGAGTGAATCAGGGTACACGTTAGACGTAAGGATGTTATTTACCAGAAAGGTTATAAGTTCCGGAAACACGCACATTATTTCATAGAAGAGTTTTCCCGATATGCCATATATATCCAATGTATTCGAAAGAGATATTTTGTTCTTTGCTACTTTATATATATATTGTCATATCGGTCCACAGCAATATTGAGGGCACTGCGCATAAATGCTGTTTAGTCACTTTATTCAAAGGGTGAAGCTTTCCATGTGTCCGTACCATCCAACCACTGGATTACAAGATAATTTAAATCTGAAACGTTGTCACTTTCAAATATAAAAAGTAAATGGCTGCTTTTCACAAACAATAGTGTACGTTATGCCACTGAGGATAGGGGTCTTACCATGACGTCTTAATGCGATTCAATTCCGATTCAGTTTTGGTCCATACTAAAAATAAAAGCTAAAAACTGAACTTAGTCGGAATTGAATCGCAATAAGACGTTACGGTGAGGCCCAAGATTTTTGAAGGCGACCGGGTCATTTGGCCCGGGTATAGAAATTTCTTCCTGCTGCGCTCAACTCGCAGGTCTCCGTAAACAGTAATACATATAAACTCGTATTTTTCTAAATAAATTGTCACCAATCTACACTAAAATGAAAAATAGCGTCTAATTGTGTTGCTAAACGCAAAACTCTGGAAAAGACCAATTCATTTTTTTTTCATATATGTAGGTATTCGATAAAAGGTCGAGGAATGTTTATGTACGAGGAAGAATCTTCAGCAAGAATGTTAATTCTGTATTGACGAATTTTGGGGCACGATCTCGGTAAAGGTATAAAATAAGATAAAACATAAATTGACGTCAGTAACCTTAACAAGAGCAGCGTGAGTATCAAGTGTAGACAGCGCCGCAGTATGAAGAGAGTGCGCTATGGCTGCAGCCCGCGGCGGCCCTTCCGCGGTCTATTATTGTGCGGCGCGCGGCCGCGGCTGACACCTGACCCCGTTCGGCGTGTCTGCGAGATAGCACAAGCGCGCACTCCACTCCTCAGCGCGGTTTGTTTAATCTCCTCGGGGGCACCACCTCGTTATCACTAGATAAGCTCACATTATCCGTCACGGGGGCTCACGGCTCGCATTAAGCTGTGAACAAGCTGCAAAGCTCTCCGGCGTAATCCTAGGGCTCATATTTTATTACGCGCCTCCAGAGAGAGATGAGTTTCGTATACTCAGTAAATATTTAGTTTGTAGGATGAGTTGCCGCAGAACGGAGCTGTAACTGTTTAAATTTGCATAAATTCCGTTGATTTCTTTTTGTCCGATATAAGTTCATTGTTAGTCTTCAGGTGGCTCTTGTTCGGATGTTTTTCTTTTCCCGAGCGTCCCCGCGCGCAGCGACGGTCGGTGTAATTGGCAATAAGCTAGCGGGCGCCGCCGCGGCTCCGGCTGACTCGCCTAATTAGTGTGTGCCCGACGCAACCTCATCAACAAATGGTCGGTCATACGACTTCTTGTAAAACAATTCTATGTCTTAAGAAAAAAAAATTTGCTAACGAAGGCTGAGCCGCAACTGGAATTCTTTTATATAGGACACAGTGTCTGGAATGATCCTGTGGCTCTGATGGGCTCGTTATGACGGAGTTCTTGACAGTATGGAGTCGTTTTGAATGGTTTGATAGATGCTCGCGTGTTCTCATTACGTATCTTTGCGTCAATGCGTGTCAATGTCGGTCGCCCAAGTATCTATAGTCGACCAAGTAAGTCTTTTCACACCTTAAGGTTCAATGTCATTTGAATGGCTTAAAACATCTAAAACTAATTTCACCTACAAGAGCCGAGACGTGTAGAGTCGACCAAATACATTATCAAATTAAAAAGGGAGCGGACAGGGTGTGGATTTTTGTAGATTTTAATTAATAATTTTGATCGATTGTGTACACCTTTTGCTTCGCCCCACCTCAGTGAAAGCACACCCTTACTGGCGCAGTAATCCCAATATTCGTGGGCTCCAATACATATATATGTAGAGTACGACGAGTAACACTTGAAATTAAATTAAATGTTGGAAGATACTTTATTAGTGGCAACATTCATTTTACTGGACTTTTTGTTATATAGCACCTTTAAGCCTATTAGGTTAATTATCTAGTAATTACTATTTTCTTACTACATATTTTTTATAAATTTACCAAGACACGTAAAAAAATTGCAACAAAAAGCAAACACATACATATCTACAGATATGAAGACATGCGTGCATCCATCACCTCGCGTAATAAAAATACGCACACTCGGTGCCCTGAAAGCAGTGGTTCTCGTGAAGGAGCGTCTTTCTTCGTACCTGTCAATTGTTCGATATGCAACTGTTTGAATACCGGACTTGAACTAAATCATTTTGTATTGTAAAGTTTGGGTTCCTCTTTCATCCCTTTTTACCCTTTACTGTTGTATTCTTTAAACTTTATTAACGGTTGATTTGAGTTGAATATAAAAATATTGTCATTTTCGAATTCGGAGCTGAAGAAACTCCCGGGCGTCCCGGTCCTTGGTGCGTGAATGAAATAACAAAAACTACTGTGAAATTCCTAGTTCGTATCGTACCATCCCTCAAACTCTCCTATTTATGACTATTATCTTTATCTTTTCTCGTACTGAGAAGTTTATATTTTTATTCATTAAGTACCTACTCAACATATTATTATCTAGTTTGTAAGTTAATTTTGTAATACTTTCTTTTGAATTGTTTTTACTGTTACCTACTTTAAGTGCTTGAACTTAGTTCAGCCACGTTCCACACTTTAACTGAACTGTTATTTATGCTTGCTGTGTTTGCCCGTCATTGGGTTATCACTCTTTTGTTATATTTAAAACATTGTTTTTTTTTAGTTTTATATATTTGTACCTGAACGATAGGAAACGAGCTTTGAATATTTATCTTCGGAATAGGCCTGCTCCTACGGAGTTTTTGCGGCGCGGCCGGCGGCCCACGCGCGCCTGTAAGAGGCGTGTTTGGATTTAATTTCCGTTTGTTTTCCGGCGAGGGTTGCACACATTACTTCTGATATTTATACGCTCTTTGCTGACAACTTGCAGACCTCTTTTCAATTATATTTTGAAAAAATAAAAGCCAGCATTAAATTGGCATGTGTTATCGGCTGGAAGTAACAGGTAGGGAGCATAGTGGGGCGGAGGCGTCGCGACGGCCGCCCGTATAGCTTAGTGTGAGTTTTCGGTCTCAAAATACGTCTCGAACGCGTTTGCGTTGAAATGTCAAACATTATGAGAAAACTTTCAGATCAGATTCTAGCGGCGCTTTGCGCGTGCTGGGTCAAGTTCGTTACCGGCCGCGAGGAATGCCCAAAAAAGTGCCGCGTCGCGTGACGCGCTCGCTTCTTGCCCTCAACCCAACCGTGACGAAGCGACTTTTCCAAAATCTTCTTCCAAGTTCTTGAATTTATATACAGGGTAGATATGTCAGAATTTTTCTGGGAAATTTCAGCAAGTGGTTGTTTGTTGGCTGTTGCGTGCGCCGGCGCTTGCTTATTTTAGAAAGGTGTATGTCGAAGTTACAGCCTCATATATTATGTAGAGTAGTAATCGTGAAACCTTATATCCGAAAGTCTGTTTTAACTCACTTTGCCTACGCGCTCAATACGAGTCCACCGGAAATCAAATTAGTCGAAGCTTTAGCGAGCTATACAAAGTGTACCGTTAAGACGCCGACGTAAATTTTTACCTTAGATATACCAGCTCGTAAATTACGTTTGCTGAACTTTTCTCGCTTTATCGTCCAGAGTTGAATCAACTTTTGGCATCGTGTGGATATCAAAGTGCAAGAACCCCTGAGCAAATACACATTTATTATCGCTGTTAATTCAGCGTTAACATGAAAGATGCAGTTAAAGTTGTCGTCGGCGGAGTCGTCGCCCGCTGGCGTCACGGAGCGGTGCTGACGTCACGCGCGGCCGCCGCCGCCGCCGCCGCCGCCGCCGCCGCCGCCGCCGCCGCCGCTGCTGCTCGTCGTTATTACAAGTTACGACACTTTCGGGAAATTTGGGGCCACTCGCTCCGAGGTGCGTAATTTTAATAGTTAACGGTTTAATAAAACACCGCCACGACGTGGGAGTACACGCCATGTACGTTACACACAAATTATGTGAGTAACTAGACACCACTTTGCCAATTGCAACGATCTCTTTAACGTTACGAGTTTCGCAGAAAAACCATTAATTGAGTAAATTTTGATTACGCGAATTCAGAGGGAAACATTAAAAGTTTCAACGTAAGGAACAAAGCGAGCTCAATAAGCTTTTCAAACATAAAAGGCTCGAGTAACTTCATGACAAAATTACGGTGATTGCGTCGGGCGTTGTAAAGTTTGTAACTTTTTTACTTGAAGAGAGACGAAGTCTGTTCCCAGTGTCCCCGCGGGAGCGCTCGTCGCAGCGCTACGGGCATAGCACTGACTCCTCCACAGGGGGCCGATTTTTAAAAACACGTGTGTGAAAATACCACTCGAAAGTGGTGGAAAATTGCGTTAAATTTTAAATACGACTAGCATAGAAGACAATCACAGCTCTCATTAATCTTGTGAACTAGTCAAAACTTTGATTAGAGCTGTAGTTTTGAAGATATAAATAGATTTATACCCCTTTCGAGTGATGTGCTTTCAAAAATCGGGCCCAGCACTCTTTCGGATAAACTCGAATCATTTGGTGCCGCCACTAAATTAGTTATCTCTAGCGACACTTCCGAAAGAAGTAATTTTCCTAAGCTCGCTATCCCGCAAGTTTTGGGTTAATAAATGTCGATCCTAATGTGGCATAATCGGGCCCGCGTGAGCTGGGTCGGGTTTATCGCGCCCCGGCGTTCGCATTGTCCCGACCGATTTAGCAGTCTCAATGAGACAACTTCTGTTAGCCTGTGAAACTAATAAAATTAGCGGAAAGTAAGAAAAATAATAAACATTACTGTCATTCATTATTAGAAATCGAACATGTATTTATCTTTTGATGCCAGTAGCTAGAGTGAACAGTAAACACGGGCTTCCGTCGTGTGCAAGTGTTTATCTCTTGGTTTTATTTAGGCATATTGTGGCAACTTCATCGGACCAAGTCTAAAAGAAGTCATACGTGCTGTCGGTATTCTCACCGCAAATTTTTGTTAATATTATGTGTTGCAAGATGGTTGCGAGCGCCTCGAGCGTCTCGTTCGGCACCTTGAGCAAAACCCGATGTAAAAGTATGTATAATACTGTGGACCTACGTTCATTACTGATTAAACGTCCAACCGCCCTTACTCGATATTCTATGATGGCGTGGAATATTTCCGTTTTCATTTCGGCAATCGGTTGGAAGTGTCGGAATTATAATAGGTGTTCAACTAGAGGAAGTTCATTCTCCTCTCAACGAGATTAAACGAAGCTTTCACGCGCGATAAGCCGCTTGCGCGGGGAGCATTAGCCCATTAGTAAACAACTCGAAACTTTTCGAGCCTCAGCGAAGTATCCAGTTGACCGGGATTTGAGATTCTGCCTAAATGTGGCACTTACCGGGCGCGGACAGGCGAGGCTCAGCCGGCGGTAAGCCGCGGCCCGCGGCCTGCAGCCCGCAGCCCGCAGCCCACAGCACCCGCGCAGGACGCGACACCTTATTATACATTTTTGGCTTACCATGACCCCCACTTCTGAGATTTAAGGATCTTATTCCAGCCAGGAAAATCTGAACTCTGAATAGTTCCTTTGAAATAGAACCCCTGCAAATGATAAGTGTCTCGTTGAACGAGTTAAGCTTGTTCGGATATGGTGATACATGTTCGTTTCTCAATTAACTCGTCAGTGTCAACCGACGTGTTGCACGTGTGTGTGTGTGCTCGCTGAACACGGTAAAATTTAGAACACAGATTTCACACTACTGAAGTTAACGGCCGTTCTCACTTCTTGAAGTTTTTCATCTAATTGCCGTAGTCATTTTTTGCCACGGTAATGACAAAATTGAATTTTAGATGTCTACGGTACTTAGAAAGAGAATGTTTATTTTTATAAAGTCTATCACATTGTCATAAAAGTAAAGTCTAAGTATACAAAATAATTATATTCTGTAGTAAGTAATTATGTTTATTGGTGAATAACAACTGTTACTGTTTTCATGCTACGGTACTTAGTAGATAAGGTAATTAACACTGCGATGCTCAGACCACAAGACATTTATCTAAAAAAAATAAAAACTGGGAGTAATTGAAAATATTGGAAAATAGTTGTTTCCGAAGACCTCACTGCTCTTTCCTTTCCATGTATATTTGCTCATTTACCTTACAAATAAAATTTATAAATAGAGGAACGGGAATTAGAAAAAATAAAAATTGTATTAAGTACCTACTTAGAAACTTATGTGCATCGTAGCCATATATGCCGACACTATCACGTCGGCACTGGTTCGGGTGCCGCGGCGGGGCTGACGGCTCGCGAGTGACGCAATACTCATGTGCAGTTATATCGTAGTTTGGGGATGATCACTTTGAAATTCAAAGGCAATGGTATAATTAGGTATTGAGGCCGGACACGCAGATATTTGACCATATATTCGAAAGAGTAGGTTTTATCGAATTGAATTTTAATGTTGGAGACTAGTTGTATATTCATTTTTATTTTTACCCCTTAACGCTGAGTGTCATATAAAAATATGTATATGACAACAATTCATACGCATGCAGGTACATAAATAATATAAAGCTTTAGCTTATTAATGAAGTCCATAACACCGCAAGTAACTTAAAACTCCAACGAGAATCATACATAGCATCCGCTAGAATTACTTGCGGAGCTATGCAGTGCGTGTACAGCCAAGAGCATAAATATATGTACGTTACCAAGACGTCAAAAACACACACACCTTTATGCCACAAACAATAAGGTCGGGGACGCTGAATCGATATTTATGCCCTCGACTGTACATCGTTACATTAAGATGGGCTATTGATATTCCTTCTTCATAAAAATGCACAACTGAGCAACAGTTGCAGTTCCGCATTATAATTTATTTCCTTGTTTAAAGTGTACGATTTAAAAGTCAATGAAGCGTGTTTTGCATATAGCGAGTGCAATTGTTATGGTAATCGAAGCTTTCAAGCAACGGGATGGGCGGCGCAGTTACGGTCGGCGAAACACCCCGAGATAACGAGGGGAGCCGGCGCTGAGGGCGAGCCGGCGATCACTCCACCGAGTGCAACTAGACTCTGCAGCATCGCACCGGAACGAGTTCACGGAGTTATTGTGAAGTGAAGTAAACACGAAAACAACGAAAAGGCTGGGCGCCACGCGACACGGTGGCGCGGCGCTTACGCCTCGCCAGGCCCGTAACGCGTCCCGCCTACCATCACAAACGACGTCTACAAATTGTATTAATTTAAATTTCCCTTCGTATTCGCGATTTTTCGCCTCACAGACTTACACAAATCAACTCTTAAATTGAAGCGAAATACCAGCCGGCGCGCCGCGTCGAGCGTGCCCTTACGCTGAAAACCTAATCACTTATAATTCCAGTCACCTTTGAGCACGAGTAATGGTGTCCCATTCCTCGCAGCGCTTTTGTTATTTCATTTGTTTATGCGTAAATCGATTTCGGCATACGCCTTTTAAATCCTTTTACGGATCTCGTAGTCTACGTGGATCGGGGGTCGGGGGTCGGGGCGGCGCCGCGCGCAAACCTGGTTAGAACGTAACGCGGCGCTAAGCCTGCGCCCCGCTGCGAACACCATTAACCATCAATACCCACTAATCCTTTTGCATTCATATGCTATGTTTAATATTTAACCTTTCTGTTTATTCATTCGTCTAGCGAAAACGAATAAATGTCTTCTTTCTTTCTGTTTATTGTTATTTGTTCCTTTTTCACTTACTACTAATAGTACTACAGCGCTTCTATTTAAATGCCGTAAACCAATCGAAACCGGGCATTCAACTAAACAAAGTAGACTTGGGTTTTACAATTTTACGATTAATATTTCATCAGCCGAAATGATAACGTTTGCTTTCCGAATAGGTCCTGTGATTCTCGATTCTCGATCAAATGCTTTATAAAACCGAGGTCCCTAAGGAACCTTATTATAATAAGAGAATAAATTGATCGAAAGCTGTTTATTGCGTGCCAGCGCTGCGCCACGTTTACATCTGATGAGGGTGCTTTATTCCTTGTGTGGGAACCAGGAGATGGTGCAGCGGGGATTAAGCGAGTGTGTGCGTGTGTGCCAGTTGATTGTGCAGTTCAGCCAGCCGGCGCGTGCCCCGCAGCCGGGCTGCACTAATCTCAGCGCGCAGCCGCAACAGCCGGAGTCATTCTGCCGCATCTCATTATATCAAAACGATTGACATGAAGCTGAGAACGGGCGTCAATTAATTTATTTACTCACATTAGTATTTAACAAAATATTAACAATTAAATTAATATACTTAAGTAAAAAGAAAAGGATAACTTATAAAGTTATTCCTAATCAAATTAAAAAAGAAATACTAAGTTAGGTTACGTTAGAAGACACATTGTTCATATTATTCTCATCATTGCTAACACATACAACTTTGCATAAACACGTAGCTACGACATTTGCATGTTGGCATTTGCTTATGAACTCGAGTTTACATGATTAAAACCTCGTTGCGGAGGCGCCGGCGGAATTTTTATTTATTTATTCGTATACTTATACCTTATTAGGTAAATTATAAGTAACTTATCACGAACCCACTAAAAGCGGCGACACCTTTACGGGAATTGATATGTTAGCAAATAATTCTGACCGAGCTTCTCGGAAATACAATTACCTTTTGTTCTACTTACATGGCGCTATTTGCTTTGAGTACGCTAAATCTGATTACACAATTTGAGTTATTATGTCCTGAGACATTTAACTATTTAAAATGCGATTTTGTTCAAACAAATGTCTTAAAAAAGTTTACCTATTTTAACACAAGCTTCTTCATGTTGAAAACAAACTTCCTTTTCTCAACGTAATGTACTTTTTCTACTCCTACATATAAGAACACTCATAATAAGAATTTCGATAAGTCTATATTGTATATTCCCTCTAAAAGTACTTGTTGGCTTATATCGCTCTAAAAGTAGTAGAAGGTAAAACTTTTACACGATCAACATTAAATTTTCGATGAAAATGAATGTCTACCAACTTCACAAATTATTTCGTTGATAATATGGTTTTCTATAGAACTAAAACTTTCTGAACTAAATACATAGCTGCCAACATAACAAGCAAGATTTTTTTACTAATGTCACTGGCCAATTGTTAAACGTTTTGGCCAAATATGCCAAGAACGCAAGGCTATAAAAAAGTAAACTCTAATTAAAAACAAAGTTTACTATAAATGTTGACTACTGGCTGGTTTGCGGCCTTTTTTTTCTTTTGATACGTGTCAGTATATACTTTCAGTCAGTCTGCCTTGTGCCACCATTGTGTGAAAAAATGTATGGTACGGTACTGTCAAACTTTATGCCGGATTTGGCGACTAAATTGAAATTTATCTTTTCCAGCCAGTGGTCGTTAGTGTTTACTTGAAGATTTAACCTATCTTTATATGTAGAAACGTCAAGTTAAATAAAAGTTTGCAATGGAATGTTTTGGGAGCATTAAGTTTACTTCTAGCTAATACTCCTGAGAGTCATTCATCTAATGAAGAGAGCGCGTTTAAAAAAATAATTAATGAAAACATTTGTATGCCAGCCGCATCGAGATTATCCCAAGTATCGCAGCCGCGTGCGCCGAGGGCGCTTCAATCATTCATAGTTTGTATGCAAATTAGCGCAGGGAGTGCAGCGAGAGCGGCCAGTGCATGTGGTATCAGGGTGTTTTTCAAGTTGCATTAGAAATTGCGTTAGAACATTATATTATCTACGCAAAAACCAAAGAGAATATCAGATATAATAGATATTAATTTGTAACATTACGCTAAAATTAATGCGAAGCGGGAACAGCACTTAATATATTAAAAACCCAAGTGTCTCAAACTTTCCTTGAAAAGTCCCGGTCGTAAAATTACTTCCAGAAGCGACTGTTTTATCGACATCGTTAAATATGACAGGCCTGAATGCTTTTAGTCGAGTCCATATATTGTGGAGGCCTGCCTGCGGCCGCGCGCGCTAATTGCCCTGAAAGATATTGCCACCGCGGCGCGACCCACCAGCGTGACGGGCGATCCTGCTGGGTATCAAACCAATATGCTAGGAGCCTTAATTGTATCACGTATAAGTTAACACGCGTCCCACGCTGTCAGCTAAAATTAGTCGAGTAGTGTTTACGAAGGCCGCTTCGCACCGAGCGAGGGTGCAATCTGTTCCTTTATTCAGCAACCCCGGCCGCTCGTTCGAGGAGGCTTCTGGGCGGAACCGCTGCTCGCGGCGCACTTATTATTCACTAAACGACCTGTAACTTCAATTGCCACTTAACAACTTCAATGAGAAAAGTTTAGATGCTTAGCGGGCTGGGTCAACAGCGCGGAAGTCGTCGCTGCGACACTGACGTCGCTTAATTTGCTGATGTCGCGTTTATGCTAGCTCAATAGATTTGTTTGAAATTATAAGATGCCTTAGCTTGCTAAGCATTATAATATTGTCTAGTCCATGAGGTATCAATATCTTCGGCGTGAGGAGCGCGGCGGGCGATCAATTTGCGGGCCATTTGTCTGCCACTGAGCGGCAAATAACTCGGAAAACTCAATCAAGTCGGCGACTTTCCCGGAGCCGCCGCCATTAGTCCCCGGCCCGGCCTTGTTAGGATGCTCTACTTGACTCACAGGTAGATAATGCTACTTACATTCATTGCAGCAGCGTGTCAGTCAGGCCACTTACTTTTAATTATATTTTTCTACTCTTTGACACTTGAAATGAAAATGGTGATGGGTACTGGATAATTTGTTGAATCTGAGGTCAAATTTGGCAATATTTTTTGGATTCAAGATGAAGGATGACATTTTCACAAATGTTTAGACAAAAATTTTGATGGGTGTCGTTTTCGAGTAATTACTTATGAAATTTGGTGGTTCTGATCACAAATTTGGATAATTTTTTTGGATCCAAGATGGCGGATGACAACTGACACTTTTGACATAAAAATGTTAATGGGTATCGTTTTTGAGTAATTTGGTAGATCTGAGCACGAATTCAATAATATATATTTTTTGGATCCAAGATGGTGGCTGAGAATTTGACACTTATTACACAAAAATGTTGATTGGGTATCGTTTTCGGGTAATTTGGTGGATCTGAGCCCAAATTTCGCATTATTTGTGTTTTATTTACAGTATATAGGTCCCGTTCCAACGGTGAACACTTTTCAGCTGTTGATGATAACGATGATGATGATTATTTTTAAAAAGTCGTAGAATAAGTTGTACCTATGCAACGTTGCATAATCAAGTCCAAAAACAGCTCGTCCCACACCACACCATTCCCCTTTTTTGACCCCTCTTATACAACTGTTGCATAAAATACTATTTCCTGGATACAAACGTAAAGCTCCTCGCTCATTTGAGCGCAAGATCCTCTCTATAAATCAAGTTGGGCTTGCACAACTAAAATTCCATCTGACTATAGCTATACTATTGCTTTGTTTAAATCTGCAATAAAATACCTAACCTGAGGTTCAATAGTTACATATTATATCAATAAGTTACATTAATTGAATGCACTCGACGCGAAGTAGTAGGTATACGTTTGTCCCGCTCCCCCACTCGCTTGATAGGGTTACTGCCGGGTAAGGGTCGTTTTGAACTAACTCGATAAGGACTCGCTTTCGCTGCACTCTCCCAAGCCTCGACGACAGTACGCTGACCCTTAACTCGACAGGACTCAATCAACAATTTGATCGACGATTATTTAGAACCGTGTACGAGATAAACCAGTATTATTTTATCGGAGAAACGATAAATCGTCGACGGCAATGAATAAGTAAGCAGTTGTAGTTTTAATTCCGTCGGCGTAAAGTGCAAGCCGGCGAGCAGCGAGGGGCGGCTGGCGGCTCGGGGCCCTGCGAGAGCCGCTCTCCGCCCGCAGCTGCGCGGCGCGGGAAAGCTGCATCAATGCACAAATAGCACAATGCTCCGGTACAGTTACTGTAGGGAATTGCATCGAGAGACTTCTCGACTATTTCAATATGAACAGACGCTGAGGGAATGTCGTTACTTAAGAAAGAAATGCTTTTAACTTAACAATATGAAAGATGCGTTTTATGCGCACAGCATTTGTTCGCAGTTGGAATTTTCACCGTTACTTGTATTCTATAAAAGAAATTGAAAGCTAAAGTCCATTACACATCCCGAGCCGATGCTCCGAGAGTGCCATGTCGCCGTCGCCGCAGCCGCCGTGCGAGCCGGCTTCGCGTCTTAAAGCAAAAGTTTGTACGTTGCCACAACAGTGGAACGCCATGAAATGAACCTAAGGAAATTGTCCTACTAGCGCAGGAGTGAGTCTCGTGAACTGGGATTTTGTTTTGTATTGTAAGTATAGTATGTCTTGTTGTTAAAATCAATCCCAAGTTTTAAAAGGAACATCGTAGATAACCTGTAACAACACGAACTATTGTGCTGACTTAAGATATCTAAATTCAAGCAATGTAAATGTAGATGAAAAGTCAACAAAAACGGAGAAACTTTCAAAATAGTTATTTCCGTAAAGTTGCAAACCTATTACATATTTCTGTGATACCGCTCGTGCTCGGATCGGGCCAAGGTGAGCTCGCCTATAAAGTAAAGTATTCTTGTTGTTACAAGCCGCGCATGCGGACTACTCACTGAGTAACACTGTAGTATCATAGTAAAGTAATATCATTGTATCCGGCGGCGGGCCACGCGGCACGCATCAAACACGACTCGATGTGTCGTAAAACAGCAGCGCCGCCGCCAGACAACCTGTTCGCCACCGACTGCGACCGCTCGGTGCACCGCGCATACCACTCAATGATGTAGACGCGAGCCAAGTGACTCGTCTGACGAGAATTCGCGCTAATACGAGACAAAGGGCATGAAGCACGTCGGAATATGACAGGAAGATTAAATTAGGTACAATTTCCTTTCGTGTCACTCCTCTACATCCCGAGAGATCGCTCGCATTTGAGAATGCAGCTTCGAATAATTTTTCGCAATTTTATAACACATTAATAACATTGCATTACACTGCATTAAGGCGACCCCCACTGCTGCGCACGCTGTGCACGCGTCGCGCGTTGATGATGTCAACCAGACCGGCTCCGTATAATGCCTATGTCTATGAGCGCAAAGCCCGGTTTAGACTTCCTGCAATATAATTCCGAGATTACATTGTGGCACTGGATCAACAACAACCTGTTCCCATCACGGCCTGGCCTGGCAATATAATGAAACGTGCAGGAGTTCTTTCCAGTACTGGGCGCAAAGATCAAGTTCAAGTAATGACTGGCTCCCGAGCGCAGCGATCACTTCACGGACGATGTTCGTTTAGAGAATCACAGAACAGATTGCCTGGTTTTCAAGTACACCTAACATAATAAATGGGTCGATCCTGCTCGTCATAGTTTTGCCCTCCTCCGTGTCAGTAAAAACACACCTCTGTCCCAACGAACCCCAAATCCTGAACCAAAGCTCATAACTCCGTTGAGAGATGAGCTTAATCGTTTCGCTTCCAATGAATTCATTCGGTATTCCAGTCAGGGCGGTGGGACTATTCATTCAATTTCTATTTATTCGGCAATTACTAAAGCGAGTCGAGGAGTCATTTGTGAAGTCGTGACTCGGCATTTGGTTTTATTTTAAATAAAATATACAAATACAACTACACTAGCTGTCGCCTGCAACCTCGTCTGCGTCCCGCGCCCTGTGTAATCCCGGGATAACGGTTAGAGTATGTTAATCGGGGGTAGTGTAGCTTCTATTAGTAAGAGAAGTTTTACAATTTATTATTACAACCTTCAACATACTTCTTGTAATTATTAGTTTACTTGTGGTCATAAACTATGTGCATATTTTCGACTGGCTTTCGACACTACTAATTTAACTTAACGTACTTTAATATACGAGACCAATTTGCGCGATGATTTTAAATCTCCGTCCCGGTGTCAGGTTAATATGTAGGTTAATCGGCGTCGCAGGCGTTGCGGGCGCCGGGAGCAGCCGCCGCCTCGCTCCGGCGGCTCTGCTTAATGCGATCGGCGGGCGATCAAGATTGCCGCGTCACAGCGTCACGCTGAAGCGGCACCGAGCGTGACGCGTGACGCATGACGCGTGCCGCGCGTCGCGGCGCAAAGGCAGCAGGTCGTTCACTCGCTGCCGTCTTCGCATTCCATTCGAGCCTTAATTAATTGTTTTTGTTGTTATACTTACATAACTAACTTCGCTTCGCACAAATCATAGAGCAGAGCTTTTGGAAACATCATACACGATGCTTTTTTTCGTTAGTCATTCTAGAGATACAAATAGGTAGGTACACATTGTACACCTACTCTGTTTAAGGGTAAACTTTGGAGCTCTTTATTGAAAAACTTTTCATCCAATATTAAAGACTTTGATAAAACTTTTCATAACATCGATCACTCTCGCCCGACTCGCTTGATATTGCCACCTAAGCTCCTCTTACTCGCTAAGTTGATTTGCATGCAATAATCTCTGGCACATGAAGCGAGGCACTACTGAAAGTATTGAAGGGACGAAACTCGAAACAGAATTTTCAAGCCCTAACCTTGCTATTATTACCTACTTATATTGCGACTATAAGGCTGCGTCTTCCTAGTTATATTTAGGAATGTGCAGCAATGTTCCCGTTTAAATTTTGTGGTGTTAGTTACGATACGTTTCTATAAAAACCCGTGGCTATTCCAATTAATCGTCCTGTATAAAGTATAAACAAACTCTTTTCGAAAACGATACCAAAAGTAGATTTTTTGGCCAAAACTGACAGAAACCACAACCGAGCCAAGGCCAAGGAAGACTCAATTTCATGTACGTATATGACGTGCTAACTGGTGGAAGTACTTACACGGAAAAAAAAACTTAGCTGTGGTAACTAGGAATTAGTTGGCGCAGCTAAATTCCTTCGAAACTATAGGGACATCGAAGTATTTAGCTATCGTTGCAAAGAGTTTTTCGCTACCGAAACTTGGCTGTGATAGCAAATATTCTTAGTTGTGATCACTTTGAAGTTTGGGAAACTTAGCAGTGACTGCTAATCATATTAGCTAAAATTAGTTGTGGCTGCTAAGTATATTAGCTATATTTAGCAGTGACAGCTAATTTAATTAGCAATATTTAGCGGTAGCTGCAAACAAATTTGCCGTAGCTGCTAATTACTTTAGATGTGACAATCAAAATAATTCGTTGCATCGGCGAAAGTGTTGGCTGTAGCAACTAAGTTAGTTTGATACTCTATCGCATTTCTTTAGCGGTATTCGACAACGAGTTTAGCTGCAGCTGCTAAAAGGGTTTGTTACTATAAGAAAGACTTAGTTGTGAGATGTAATCAAGTTAGTTGTAGCTGCTAATTAAGTTTGTTACAGTTACTAAGAGTCTTAGTTGTGGGATGTAATCAGTTTGGCTGTAAGTACTAATTGGGTTTGTTACTGTAACCAAGAGTCATAGTTGTGGGATGTAATCAATTTAGCTGTAGCCTCTAATTGGGTTTGTTACTTTAACTAAGAGTCTTAGTTGTGGGATGTAATCTGTTTAGCTATAAGTGCTAATTGGGTTTGTTACTGTAACTAAGAGTCTTAGTTGTGAGATGTAATCAGGTTAGCTGGAGCTGCTAATTAAGTTTGTTACAGTTACTAAGAGTCTTAGTTGTGGGATGTAATCAATTTGTGGCCCGAGGAAGCGACCGCCACTGCGATACGGCAACCCGTGCACACACCTGCAAAGTCTGATAGACCGGGCCCGTTAACGTCCTAACGAATTAGAAGCAGTAACGTGCACACTAGGCTACTCAGACTCGCTTCCTGTGTCTGTTACAAGATAATCATTCAAAATCATCTCGGGTATATATGGACGCTCGGTCAACCAAACGATAGCGCGATGTAACTTGCGCGCAGCGCCATCTGTTGGCGTATTTCGTAAGCTCAGTTGCTGTTGGCCTTAATACTTATCGTTACTTATAGTCAAAGCTGCAAAAAGTTCTTGGCTGCCACACTTAAGTCTGATTTGCTACGACTGCTAATATAATATTGCTGTTCATTGCAAAGTAAATTTGTTGGTGCGACTAAGATTCTTAGCAACATTAGCAAAAAAATATTTAGCAGTTGCAGCAAATAATATTAGCTACAGTTTGTGAATAAGTTAGTCAAAGCTGCAAAAAGTTCTTGACTGCCACACTTAAGTCTGATTTGCTACGACTGCTAATATAATATTGCTGTTCATTGCAAAGTAAATTTGTTGGTGCGACTAAGATTCTTAGCAACATTAGCAAAAAAATATTTAGCAGTTGCAGCAAATAATATTAGCTACAGTTTGTGAATAAGTTAGTCAAAGCTGCAAAAAGTTCTTGGCTGCAACACTTAAGTCTGATTTGCTACGACTGCTAATATAATATTGCTGTTCATTGCAAAGTAAATTTGTTGGTGCGGCTAAGATTCTTAGCAACATTAGCAAAAAATTATTTAGCAGATGCAGCAAAGAATATTAGCTACAGTTTGTGAATAAGTTAGTCAAAGCTGCAAAAAGTTCTTGGCTGCCACACTTAAGTCTGATTTGCTACGACTGCTAATATAATATTGCTGCTCATTGCAAAGTAAATTTGTTGGTGCGACTAAGATTCTTAGCAACATTAGCAAAAAAATATTTAGCAGTTGCAGCGAATAATATTAGCTACAGTTTGTGAATAAGTTAGTCAAAGCTGCAAAAAGTTCTTGGCTGCCACACATAAGTCTGATTTGCTACGACTGCTAATATAATATTGCTGTTCATTGCAAAGTAAATTTGTTGGTGCGACTAAGATTCTTAGCAACATTAGCGAAGGATATATTAGTAGATGAATCAGAAAAAAATTAGCAGCCGTTGCAAAAATGTTATTAGTGATTGCAAAATGTATTTATCAAACGTATCAAAGATATTATCTGCTGTCTAACACATGTAAAATTAGTAATAGTAACGAAATTTTTATCCACTATAACTAAGAATTATTAACGGTTACAACTAACAGCAATTACTAAATTATTTTGTTGATAAATTAGCTATAGTTGCTAATCAATTAGTACTGTTAGCAAATTATTTGAAATTCGTTTAGCTAAATATCGTTATCAGTGGTAGCTAACTGGTTTTAGTTGCTATAGACATGGCCTTGTTACAGTTGCAAACAAATTGTATGCCACAGCAAAGAAAATTTCAGCAAAGGGAGCTTAGCTATCACGGCTAATTCATTTCTCTCCGTGTAGATGATATTTAGTAATATTTCCTTACCATAAGTAAGTAGCTGTAGCTTTGTTTATGTTTATGTTCCCGTTAAATAAAACATACGTCGCTTCAGAATACGCAAAGCCAGATGAAATACTAAATAAATAATCTATTTTTGACAGTCCACGGGCAACGTTTAACCTACATTCGTGAACCGGACACAGCTGCCAAACCGTGAACCGTACCAAAGTGAAGCAATTAGACTATGCTTTTAACAGCAGATGTCCCAAAGAGTTGCAGTATGCCGATGTTTGCAGTCGGTGTAGGGTAACGCTTAGGCCGATATACCCTGGGCTACAACGGTTAGTTAATTTATTTAGTAAGTAAATTAACTGTTGGCTAATATCCGACTGGGCGGGAGGGGTGGTAAGGTGCATCCGAAATCCGTTGCCGGGGGATCTGAGCCAGCGGGTCCAGAAATGGACTCGCGGTGAGGGCGGCACCTTTGGGCGCCTTTTTGACGGGGCGAACCTGAGCCAAGTACCTGCAGGGAAAGGAGAAGGCAAGCCTTTTTGGACGGGGGTGAAAGCTCAGTCGGAGCGGTGCGACCTACGGGTTGCGATCGCGGAGCGGAGTGGTCGTGGGGAGTCGTGGTGACACCGAGTGCTCTCGTAACGCCTCACATACGACCGAATAGAGAATACGTGTGGTTTTAGTGGGTGTGCCTGCCGTCGCGGGAAAGCCCCACTTACCCCCGGTAACCCCGTGCCGGGCGGATGCATAAGGCACATTTTCCACACCATATAGAAAAAGGGTCGCGTCGCGAGCCTCGCGGCGGCGTGGGCGCGCGCGATAAATACGGCGCCGCATTCCTGCGCCCGCGACCGCCGTCGCCGACGGCTTATGACGGAAACATCTCTATCACCCGCGCCAGCGCAGCTACCACCGCTAACACTAACCGGCATTCCACGTTGACAGATCTACAACGGATGAATATGCTCACAGTAGTTTTTGAAATTAATGCGAGAAAACACGACGGTTATAATAAATCAAGTAAGTAAGTAAGTAAGTAAATGCTTTATTGTACAAATATAGAGAAGTAGAGACAAATCACAAAAAAAAAAGACCTTAAATATATGCACAAAGGCGAACTTATCCCTATAAGGGATCTCTACCAGTTAACCTTTAAATCATGTAGTAAAAAAGTTTTTTGAATACAAGTACATTGATGAACATGGAAAGGACACCAGATTTTAACCAAACAACGTGTTTGTATGCTTTATCTACAGCTTGCGTACACTTGACCCTAGGATCCATAAGTATGCCGTCACTCACTCACCTCGGACGGACAGTTCTCTACTAATTAATAAATTAAGGTGTCAACTGCAGGGTTTTCATTAAAAACTATAGACATACATATCATACAGACAGTTCAAGTAGGCACCTATTTAATCAGCAAAAGCGCGCACGGGCCGAGCGCGAGGACTCGTCTGGAAAGCACTTAGTCAAGTGAAGAGAGTTCTAGCGCCATCGACAAATGGAGGCGCCGGGAACGAGGTAACTCCCACTGAACTTGAGCTGAGCACTAATTAGGGATCCGTAGCTAAAATGGCAGGAAAACAACTTTCATAATTCCGACCATAGCTTTACTTTTCGGATTTTTCTGTGTTCTAATTTTCAGTGTCGTTTAGAAATTTAACGTTCATAATTTTGCCGTGTCTGTCTATCCGCCTGTCCGCGACTTTGCTCAGAAACTCTAGGTACTAGTACTAGAAAGCTGCTGGCGTGGGGGTGTATTATAGGTATAAAAATCCCTCAATCTCATGCGCAATCGCTCTCCATGATGTGAGATATCGTTGGACAGGTATTTTTGTTTTTCTTGTATCAGTTCTTATTAGTCCACACCAGGACCCTACGCGACGCATGGCTGGCTGGCGCGGACTTGCCCGGTTTAACATCTTGGCTGCCGCACCCGAAACTTGGTATATGATTTTTTCGTCTATCTGCTCATATTTTTGTTACTTTATTCCATGAATCATTTAACAGATTTCACAACACTAATCAAGAGGCTGTCCGTTTGAGTATAAAATATCAAATCCCGTTGAAAAGCTTATTCTGATATTTAAAACGTGTGTGTGCTTGCGTGGCATGGGCGAGTATTCTTGATTTACCATCAAGTACCATCAAGTATTCTTATTCTCTATATCTTTGTGCTTAGATTATCTGATCAATTAGGAATTTCTCTCCTCCATCTGTTTGCCTTCTTTACATTCGCATTTAAATTCCACGAAAGGAGAACAATATGACCGGCATTGAATCATTACAGATACCTGTATCGGGTGTCACAAGGGCGTTGACGATGTTCCACGCACCCGCTGGCGGTCTAACTCCCAGTGTAGTTTCGTGCCACAGGTTTTTTACACATACGAATACTCAAATGCGCTTCACGTTCCACGTTCTTCATATTTTATATTGTATTTTAGGTATTGCATGCATTTGCTGGGCCACGGGTTCAGATGTACCTAAGCAATACATGTTTATATGACATCGGGTATGGATATATGTTATTTGGAGAAATAATTAAATTATAGTCACGAAGGTCTCTATCAGGATTATTTCTGAAAAAGTAGGTAGCAAATAAGTAGGTACAAATTCTATGCGGACGAAGTCACGGGAAGCAGCTAGCGTCAAATGAAGTAAAAACACTTTCACCGACATCCGACATTATTAATTAATCTGACAGCGAAATATTTATATATTAATATATATTCTAAATTGCACCACCTGCTCAGATCTGTTCTGTTCTCCAGTCCATTATGGTTGCCTGGAAGAGATCGCTTTGTAGCGATAAGGCCGCCTATTGTTACCTTGTAATATTATGTATACCTTTTTTCTGTTTTGGTTGTTATATGTGGTGTTCAATAAAGAGTTATTGTATTGTATTGTATTGTATTGTAAAAACAAGTGACTTACTTTGAACTTTTTACAGGCCCTAATAATGTTTCCAAGCATCACTTTCGCCTGCGCGCCGTTGGTTGGCGACTCGCGTCGGGCCGGACTGCGCCCGCGCCGCGTCGCGGCCGAAATTTCAGTTTCGTTCGTTGACCGCCCGCGTCTGTGACTCAAATCACCTGCTTTCATTGGTACTGGCTGCAGCTTCTTCTTCATAAAAGCGAAGCATATAGATATATGTAGGTATGAGTGGGCATCGCTGGTATATTCGCGCTTCCCGGAGCGACACCCGAGCCCGCGCCCGTTCGTCGAACCCGCGTCAGCGCAGCGCCGGTGTCGAGTGCACCTTCATTGTTCGACTACAACGAACTTCGTGTTAGCCAAATGATATCAAATTATGTAGATACTGGGAACCATAATATAGAAATACTTGTTGAAGTTAATGTTTCAGTCGGTTGTGCAACCCACATTTTTCTTTGGAAATGGGCTACACGTGTTTTTTGACAATTTCTTTAACTCGGCTTTACTTGACTACAAAAGCCCGGTCACTATGTGATAGGACGTTATGGGACTATAACGGCCTTTCCAAGGAAGGTTATAAATAGAATAGAGAAGACTGCGTCCTAGGTCTGCCGCTGCTGTCTGCGCGCGATATGGTTGCCGGCGGCGCACGCGGCCCGTCCGCACCAGACAGCCGCGCCAACAATCTCTTTGCTTTACATTACGCTAATCAGGAATTTGAAGCAGAAACTTGATTGAAGTACCAGACGATCTTTTGCGCTGATTCGTAACTGCCAATATTTTAACACTCCTAGACTTTTATTAATTAGCTGTTAGATGTGTGTTGATTCTCGCTAACGACGTGATCCGGCGCCGACAGACGCGCGTCCCGGCGGCGCGCGCGCCGGCCGTCAATCCGCGCGCTCGTCTGCTTTGTATTCTTATTTTGTTTCCAGACACCTCATTAGCAAACGATTCGGGCTCCGAAGATAGAGGGAAGGCCAAAATACACTTCACCCAATTGACATATGATCGTCTCGTCGCCATCAACGTTTCATGACCATCTTACACAACACGTTTAAAATCTACTGACATTTTTGCGGTAAACCGGCAGAAAATTACTCAACACTAAAACTCTAAATCCAAAAAAAATTATCCAAGCCATACTGTCTACACCTGTAGTTATAACTTAAAAGGCTATAGATCTGTGGCATTCCCTGTGATAGAGTCATGATAGAGCATTTAAGATAATGTTTGGTCTTGCGTGCCGCATTCTCACGGCTTATAATTTATGAACAATATTATTAATAAATTAAACAAACGAGAATCTTCAGGAGTACCCGAAACCGACAAGAATTTATGAAGAGATCGATGAATGTGGATGAAGGTATGTCAGGCTCGTAGCAAGTGGAACGAAGTAGTCTCTGCCTACCCCTGTGATAGAGAAGCATGACGGTAAGTATGTAGATATGTACAAACGAAAATTCATATATAAAACTTGTCAACTATATTTGCTCGGTTTTAAGCGCCGCTGTCCAGAACCTTAAACTAATCCTTGTGTGATGGTGCTAGTTGAGATTGCTCGAAAAGGAAAGCTACAAGCTTTATTCATTATCTTCTGTTTATTCCTTTTCTTAATGCTTGTGCTCAATAAAAGCTTTAAGTGCATGGCACACACGGCGTTCTCTAATGCAAAGCCGATGGCTACGGGCGTAAAAAGACGTTGTAACTTACTTTGTTTCGAATAACCAGACATAGAAAACTCACTAGAAACCAATACCCCATGATCGGTTAGACCAATTTTGACCTATTTTGAGCGAGAGCTACGACGGCACAGACAGATAAAAACTTTAAACTACATTCTTCCAAGTTTCTTGCGATGCATTATTCTTGGGAATGACTTTCTTCTTAAACTTAAGAGGCTAAGAGCTAGGCTCTTGTCGGTGGAGCAATTTCCTATGATGATTGATTGTATTTCCGAAAGCGCTGTGATCGTCAAAAAAAACATCAAAAAATCGGTCAAAACAGGTCTGACCATAGACGAACTCAGTGTTGAATTGCATGTTGACTATACTCGTACAGTTTATGGTACGTTTTAGCTCTACAAACATTCCCATTCCAAATCAAATTCAAAGCACTCAATAAATAATATTCCAAGCGTAAGCTCTGAGCCGGCCTGCCAACTGCGCACCGACCAGCCCTCAATAATCCCGATTGACGCTAACTTCTATTCTCCAGGCGCTTAAAGCGATATAAAGCTGGGCTCATTCGGAATAAATCAGTTTCATTACGGCCAACTTTCAGCGAACGGCTCGCCTGCTGTTTGATGCAGGGGCTCCGCCGTTAATAGGCTATGCGCTATGCACATACACCACGTTTAGTGTTGAGTGCAGCGGCCGCTGCGGCGAGCTCCGACCTCCGTTACTATCGTGTCGCAAATAACTCAAACTAGCAGGCTCGTTGAGGTCACGGTATATCGTGATTGTACTCGCTCGTAAGTTCGTGCTCCGGGCTGGCCGATGCTAATTGCGCGACACGGCACAGCGGCGCTTCACTTTATGAGCGCCTCGCGGCCTGTGACACGCAAGTTCACGTATTAATAAAACGAGCTATAAATAGCCGTCGTCGAATGCACGCAGGATATTTAAATAAGAATGTTTACGTGATTGAGACGACGTCGCCCAGCTCAGTGTCGACTTGAATATGAAAGCACGACAGTTTTGAAAAGATTTGATAAAAGGATTTTTTTTTAATATGATTTCGTGTTTATCTTTATGATCTCTTTCCGCTTTATTGGCTGACTGAACCCATCCCGACTCTTCGAGATTTTAATAGACATATTGTTATAAATAGTCATTAAATTGCATATTAACCAACGTGTATGTATTCAGGTATGTTAGAAATATCTGGCTGAGTAGGTTCGTGGATCTCTCGCAGTTGGTGCTGCGGAGACAGGAATAATCCCAGCGCTTGTTTACGTTTCAGTGAAGACGCCGCGCAGTAAGTGGCCTTTTATTTTATCAGTATTTGCACACGTTCGGAAGGACGACGAACCCGCTCGCTCCACCCACTCGCACGAGGTAAAAATATGTGTTGGAGTGTCTTTTAGTTTCCACCCTCTTAAATACTCTCGCACAAAAACTTGATGAACTAAACTTCCCGCAGAGCACTATACACAAATACACGTATAGTTGGAACATAAAAAATCAGAAAAATTCAGGCGACGCGACACAAAGTACGAAAGACCTACCTACATGTTCCGACGCAGGCAGAGTCCAAGCTGCGTCGTAAAATTACTGTGAATGGTTTTTAAATAGATAGAGTAGATATTTTTGTTTTAATACTATTTTCTATATGAGAAGAGACGTGACACTGAAAATTATTTAAATATGATGCAATACAATAACCTATACTTTTATTCTATGTTACGAGTGTCCCGTGGACGAGTGCGGTCTAGCAATGGGCATCACCGACTGCGGTTGCATGGCTAGACCAATACAACAAACAAGCTTAGTTCAATCCTTCTAATTAAGTTAATTTATAACAGATACCGAGAAGTTGTGTCATTGGAGATGACAGGCTCACGGGGCCTCGCCAACCCTCGGTCCCCCGCCCGTGAGAACGCGCGGGGCTCCCGGCCGCCGCGCACATGCGGCGCCGGCGCAGGCCCGCGTAATGCGAAACATGCCAACTCATTACATATCACCACTTTGAATGTGTTAAAAAGGGTTTTATCTTATCTGGCCGAGCACTCCGACCAGCGATGAGCTTGTCGCCGCCGGCTGGCTCGTCGGCGTGCCGATGCTTTCGGGTTTCATCAGCTTGTAAGTACTTAAAAAATCTAAATCTTCTTAGAAGAGAGTACTTGAACCCTCCTCCTCTTATACATATGATACTCGTAAACCATTATCAATGGACTTATCGAGAATTTTATTTTTACGGTTCACGTGTTGTGGTTTAGATTTAGATACATGACTTGGCGACAAAAATCCCAAAATAGGTGTGTAGCAACATAGCACGCATCATGGATTGATGACGTCCGGTTTAGTTCCCTTTAGCTTTTCTTTTCAGATTTTCCCACATGTTCTAGTTTTTAGTATCGTTAAGACCCGTTTCAAGCGATACCTACGCCCACAAATAGTCTGGAACAAGGCGGTGCTACACCAGCGATGGATCCTAGCAGCAGCTGGTATACAACCAATCTCACTTCATCTGTAAGTTCAGTAGGAGCGCTTGTTTACGCGCCTCGCCGATCGGGGATACGCGCGAGCCGCGCCGGCGCAGATCAAAGAGCCGGTTGCGCAAAACAAAAGCATACCACCGCACTGACTTCTCCGCAGCACCAAATTGCTTCACATCAAATCAATGCTACCAATGGCAGAGAGCGTGAACTCAGCTTTTAGCCCTAGTAGAGGCATAAGGTAGTTTTACCTACCTACTATTTTTATTCTATTGTTGTTTGACACAAGCACGACACATACTTGGTCACATTTTAAAATCGTATACCTAATTATGAGTTGAGTGGCGTTAAAAGTATAATAAATTCTGGATCTGTACATACATACCTATAAAAGGAATCGTGACTGACTGATAGATGAACGCATAACTCAAACCACTGAACAGATTGCGCTAAAACTTGGCACAAATATAGTTTCCGCTAAGAAATAACACGGCGGGAGAGGAGAGCCGGATTACGGCGGTTTAAGGAGCTCCACTACAAATTTTAAGGCTTAGATACATTTTAAGTAATAACTTGTAATGTGTAAATAGCAGTCAAAAATAATTTACGTTAAAATTTAAACAACTTATTTTTGTTGACGATAGAGTCAGAGGAGCTAGTCGGAAGTTACCTCAATGTTTTACTGAACCACATTATGGCGAAAACGGAAGCATAATATGTAAAACATGACGATGCTGATTGTGAATGTGTAACACTGCGGCTGTCGTTGGACGATGATGAACGCTGACTCTCACGTATTTGCCAATTAAGCTGATATACAATATTTTCAAAATATGTACAAGTACTATACACGTAATAAATAGTAATCTGGGGTTTATTCGACGAACCAACTAAGACATTGTTATTGATTTTTACGTCTGTGAAAATGCCAAAAATACAAAGTTCATTAGCAACCGAGTGCGGCGGCGCGATAAGGATTCACCAATTAGGCCGCGCGGTGACTCAGGCGCTCCCGGCCAACCAAGTTTACCAGGAGATCTGGAGGTAAAACAAGATGTTTGCCTGCCTAATAATTAGTTGAATCATGTTTGTTTTTATGCCACCACCAGTACGTTTGCGTTATAGTAATTATGAAAATAGACTTCGGTTAGCATCTCCATTACAATACCTACATCACATGACGGTGCGTTGCGGTCGGCGAGCAGCCGCTTCGCGGTATTACTATAAACTCGCATTCTTGGATTTCTAATTAGTAGGTACCTACCTACTCTTGCGACAAAATTACATCGCGGTACAGTGTAGGTATGTACACTTGATAGTCAATTCAATTAATTCCATTTATTAACAAGTGGCAACTAAAAGGCACAATGCAGCATAAAGACTCGTAAATATTGGTTCTATGTTCCTCTACATATATATTTTAGTTGTAAAATTTCAGATAGGTAGCCCGACGCTGTAGTCACCAACTGTCTCCTCTCTCCTCAAAAACCGTAAGCTGCTGTACCCCACGGAACCCCGGTATACTGTGGCAGGACTCTTCCTGCTTATGGCCAGTTCCTCAGTACATGCTTACAATTTCGTGATCGGATATTAACGAATGTAGACTACAGCTAATGAGACCGGTTTAAACAACATTTTTGGTACAATGTAAATAGTTACCTAATTATTGCTAATTATTATTATTACGGATTGTCTTGCCTAAAGAGCGCTGGCCGCTTCTCGAGGCACGCCGCGCTGAACGACATCATCCGCCGGTCACTTGCCTCTGCCAATGTCCCTGCTTTGTTGGAACCAACGGGCATCGCTAGGGACGACGGCAAGAGACCGGACGGTATGTCTATGATTCCGTGGAGTGTGGGGCGTGTGCTGGTGTGGGATGCAACGTGCGTAGACACATTAGC
The DNA here is from genome assembly GCA_932294345.1 of Pandemis cinnamomeana. Classification (NCBI taxonomy): domain Eukaryota; kingdom Metazoa; phylum Arthropoda; class Insecta; order Lepidoptera; family Tortricidae; genus Pandemis; species Pandemis cinnamomeana. The sequence goes on from OW028705.1 coordinate 16,704,504, forward strand.
CTCGTCTCACCTTCGCGGAACCACGAGTAGAGCAGCTGCGCAGGCGCGGCTGCAGAAGCGGCCGAATCAGGCAAGTTAAATAAATATAGAGGTCTCAGCACCGAATACAACTTTGTCCCTTTCGGTGTTGAGACCCTTGGTCCGTGGGGTCCTAGCGCTATTAGCCTCTTCAAAGATATTTCGAAGAGGCTAATAGACGCTACGGGTGACCGCAGAGCTGGCAGCTTCCTTGGACAGCGTATTAGTATCGCTGTCCAAAGGGGGAATGCTGCCAGTGTCTGTGGAACTATGCCACGGGGGCCCCTTCTTTTATAATTATTTTATTTTAAGATTAGTTTTAGTTTAGTTTTTAATTTAATAGTTTAATTTGTATTAATTTCATTTATGTAATTTTTATTGTATTGTTCATTCTTTAGTAATTTCTAAAATTATAGCTTTGTAACATTATTTGATTATGGGCAAACTGATAAACTTTATTTAATTGCATAACTCGGTCGCATAGATAACTTGTACCATTATGTCTAACAATCCACGATACACTCCAGCACTTAGTGTTGAGATAATACCCGGGGATGCCAGTAATACGATCATGGTATGTAGTAGCGAATTACAGCTTTATTTCATTTATTTTTTGGACTAGCTGGAATTGGACATTCGAGAAAAAAGATGTATGTTCTGTTAAGCACGAGTAGGTACCTACTTGCTCCTTTGCATCATGAGATTCATGAGAGTGTTGTTCCACGTATTAATAGCAGCTGATTCAGCATCGGCGCCTGATGAATGGACGCGCGATCGCAAATTATTCAATGGAAATATACCGCTATTACTCAGCTCTTTATGTTTAATTCTTAAACTGTGGCCACTTATTTAAATATTTATCTTCTCATAACTACAAATACGACTAAGTCAATTAGACCCATCGTCTTGCTGAAATTTAACATCCTGCTATGAGCATTAGAGTGAGAAATAATACCGGATTTAAATACTGTATAATTTCCTCATATTCCAGTTATTTGTACGGTGTCGCCGCGACTGGCGCCTGCACCTCACGGCTCATTCATTCCGGGGCGATTCCTTGAACACTTCTCACGTCGAGCGGCGCTGTTCCTCTCGATCCAGGAATGCAATTAAATCATCCAATTCATTGGGGGATGCCCCGCCCCCGCTCCCCCCGCCCTGCATCTGGCACACGCTCTCGGAACCAAAAAACAAGCCAAGCTCATTTTACACGCCCCAGCACCAGCGCATTACAACTAAATATACTGAAAGTTAAATTAGTTCGCAACACGAAAATAGCTGCTTGTTCTTGTTTAAAAATAATTCATCGACTCAATGTTTTGGTGGCTGAGGTTTTTCATTCAATGCTTCCAGTAATTACGAACACATTTATGTTGTTTATAATTAAACACTGAGAAGACAAGTATTTACTGGTGCCGCCGCTGCGGCCCGGGTCTGCCTGCGCGCGGGGCTGAGCACGACTCAGCTGGCTATAAATCCTATTTCAAACTACATTTCACTCAATTCAAATATTAATTACTTTTTATGTGATAGGGACAAACGAGCATGTAGGTTACCTGATGAAAAGCAACAACCGCCGACTATGAATACCCGCAACACGGTAAACTGTATGTAAATTCTTAATTGCGCAAAATAAACATAAACCAAATATGTCCAATATAGAAAGAAACAAAATTATGACTTTATTCAAGACGCTGCTGCCTGAGATTTCATCTGCGTCCCGCGGGGAAGTGCACTTTCCCGAAATAAAAAGTCCATGCAAATAAATCGGGGATATTGTAGCTACTCGTATAATATATGTACGTACAAAGACCAGTGATTCTTAGGGTTTCGTACCTCAAAAGAAAGAACGGAACCCTTATAGGATCACTTTGTCGTCCTTCCTTTTTCTCGGGAACGCCTAAAGGTACACAAACGTACATTATTATCATACGGTCATGTTGGTGCAGTTGACGGAATCCACCTGGCGACCAGTGCAGGTAATGCAATACCTACTAGAACTGGAATGTCAATAAATGATTAAATAGGTGCAACAATTAGTTGTTATGAACTAATCGCGGAAACATTAGAATGGAGGGTATTCCAAACCAGTAGTTAATCTGTTGAATAATTAAAACGTTACCATTATCCAATTCAGGTATTGTGGCATTTAAATTGTTTCACCCACTAGCGGGCGGGCTACGAACGAATTGACCGTGTTTCTTGCTTCACTACCTCTTGGTACTGTTCGCTCACTTTGTTTGTTTATTTGTTTTTATGTAGGTAATAGATATTTGCCCCAATCGGGGATCGAATCCAGGACCTCAAGCTTCATAGTCAGGTTTTCTAACCACTAGCTAGACTATCCGGTCGGCAAAATTGTTTATGTCGCACAAGCTTGATCGATTATTGAAAATTCACACCTCTTACGCCAGCATCTAGGTCCGACTAATAGGCTACCTAGTAGGTTTGTTCATTGAATGCTGTGAATTCTAGGTAGTTACATACCGATACCTTTAGGGTCAATTGGCGTAAAGGACAAAATGCCGAAAATGAGTTAAATATACAGTTTTGTTCAGAATTTCAAGCTCTATCGAACTGTATACTCGAAATTTTGATATCTCGTAAAATAGGACCTTTACGCCCCATATTTTTGGCTTTTTTTGTGGGTGTAAGTAACAAGCCTAAAATCACATGGAACGTAAAGGAAATCATGAAGTATAAACAACGACGTATAGCGCTAAATTTACCTATATTGTCCTTTAATACCTGCTTGTAAAGGACTTAATTTACTTATTTGCCCTTTACGACCTTTGCCTCTATACATTATACTTTAATACCAAATTGAAACTACGGTGTAAAGGACGTTTATACGAATGGATATTTATTTCTTTGCTTATACGACCTGGCTAAGACACAAATATAAATACTTAGGTCTAATTTTGATGAGAAGGTAAGTGTATCTCTATAAATTCAACAATTTAAGGTTCAATAAAATTGGTGTAAAGGACAAAAATGGTACTTTTCAGGAGAAGCAAAATAATTTTTTTTAAGCTAAATATTTTTTTTATTTGTGGACCTATATCTTCAATGTCTATGACAAAAATGCGTAGAATTCTTGTCTTTACACAGTGGTATGGTAACCATAACGAAAAATAGGATATTTAAAAAGTTAAGTCTTCTTTACACCCTGAAAAAAAGCGCCGGTAGTCCCTTACGCCCATAAAATTTGAAAGAATTAAAATTATTTGAGGCTGTAAAGGTCAGTTTCACATGAAATAGTACAATTTTGGGGTGTAAAGTTCACTATAACTGTAATTGCTGAGTCCCCTTTCCACCTATACGCCCCCAATTATGCTGAAAATGGCTAAAGTGAAATGTTAGCATTCGTAATTTTAATAATATGTTGTTAATTATTCAGAATTGAAATTTCATTTTACACAGTTTAGTTATATTCGTTAACGATTGTTATTGTAATAAAAACCGTAGATTTGCCAGCGCAGGACTATGTAGTAACAAAATGTCCAAATATCAATATAATTATGTTAAATCAAGTACCTCAGAGCTTACAAATACTAAGCACGTCCCTTATTAATTATTCAATCCAACTAAGTAGGTACAAAATCAGATCTTTATAAGTTAAATTTTGTATCATTTACCTTTAAATATATAATACATGCAGATACTAACACTAAAACCTACTAACTATAAAACACATTGTCATAAAACTATAAGTAGAATTAAGTATTAAGTATTTTGGTGTTTTTTTGTTAAATATTGCTAACAAACGAACATTGCTTTCAAAGTCAGTCCCATTAGGTATACCTATTTTTATACTTGATGGTACTTAATGATTTCAGTTTTTGTGAGCAATAATTAATGACAAATGGTAGGTACATGAAATCTTCCAATACTAAACAGTAAAAAGAAATACAAAATATGGCTGTTGCCAGACCAAATACTTTCATTCAGTCACGTAACGTGTAAGATTTTTGTTTGTTAGAATACCTGTTGATTTAAATTGGAAGTTTTGAAACTCACAAGAACTGAAATCATTACGTTCCTAGAAGAATAAGATTACTGTTACCAGAAATAAAACCAATTTTGAAAGCCCCCACAATCATGCTCATGCAAAACGTGGCTTTAGGTCTTGTTACCTTAGGATCTGTCTTCTCCGTAAGGGATAAAGACATGACTTATGCCTGTATGTATGTGGAAAGTAATGTTTGTTTGCTACCAATATAAAACCAAAAACACAAAAATACTTAATGGTATAAAATGTAACTTTTAAACAATCTCATTTTGTGTATAGTTGCGTTAAGGTCCGGGCACACCAATGCGTAAAAGACGTCGACGGTGCGTTTACGCAACAAAATGTATGAAGAAACGGTGAGAGAGCATGACGCATGCGACACGTCACTGCGTATACGAAGCGGTGTGGTCGCTCCTTTAAATGATGAATAAGTGACGTACTTACTTAACGTTTATGATATCTGATTTAATATTTAAATTGATAAACATTTTGTTACAATTATTACCTATAATTCATGCTTTCATTTACATTATTCCTATCTTGGATAATCTACATGTTTCCACTACAAAAATAGCAGTTCACGAGTATAACTTACTTGTGTACAACGTCCATAATGACATTTGAATGAATCATAAGCAATAATATAAAAATATAATATTTCCAAAAGTTAAATTTTAGCAAATAACAAAATATTTTGCATAATTGATTCCTTTAATTACAGTTATGTAAGGAAAATAACTAAAAACGTGTAAATTATACTGAGCTATACACCCGAAAATTGAATAATCTATACATATAAAATTCAAAGTCCTGACTGACTGACTGACTGACTGACTGACTGACTGACTTAACTATATATCAACGCACAGCCCAAACCACTGGACTTAGAGACTTGAAATTTTGCACATAGATACCTTATACAATGTAGGCATCCACTAAGGAAGGATTTTTGGAAACTCCCACGGGATAAGGAAAAAACGGGAATTATATATTCGATTCTTTGTAATGGCTGAGATGATGATGATGATGATGATGATGATGACATATTCGATTCCGAGTGACGCTATCTCAGTAACTATAATAACTAGACTCTTCAAATTTGATACAAAAGTAGGTGATTACAAAACTAAGAAACTAATTTCAGGATTTTTGGAAATTTCCACGGCATAAGGAATAAAACGGGATTTATATATTCAGTTCTACGGGATCGATTTTTCGTTTTACTGGTCGTATAAAACTGAAATTTGGCCTTCAAGTTCCCTTGGGGAGTGTAGGGGAGCACTACAAAAGGATTTCCCGAAATTCCCACGGGAACGGAAACACCGGGACTTTTCGTTTTACTGGTTGCAGAAGCTGAAATTCGGCATGTAGGTTGCTTCGAGAGTGTAGAGGAGCATTAAGAGAGTACTTTCCAAAATTCCCACGGAAACGGGAAAAAAACAGGATTTTTCGTTTTACTGGTCGTAGAAAGCTGAAATTTAGCAAGTGGGTTCCTTGGGGAGTGTAGGGGAGCATTATGAGATAATTTCCCAAAATTCTTCTTCTTTGTTCCCGTAAGAATTTCGGGAAATGCTCTATTTGGCGAAATTCTTACGGGAACGGGAAAAACGGGAAGCGGGGGAAAGTTGAAATTTGTCACGTAGGTTTATTCGGGAGTGTAGGGGAACACTATGAAAGGATTTTCCGAAACGCCCACAGGGACGGGAAAAAACGGGATTTTACGTTTCCAGACGAAACAGCGGAAGAAAGAGACTTAACATTTATAACGTGTGTTTCTTTAAAGGCTTTAAGTGTACTACGAAAGCACTCCCCAAAATTTCCATGGGAACGGGAAAAAACTTATTTTTTCGTTTTACATCTTAGCGCTTACGAAGTCGCGGGAAAAAGCTATTTAGGGTATATTTTAGGACAGCCCTATAGGTTAGGTTAGGTTTGTTTTATAAAAATCCTGCAATATTTACAGTTTCAGAAAAATCAAGGTAGCGGGGCAATGCGGGGGGCATTGCCCCATTTAGGGTATATTTTAGGACAGCCCTATAGGTTAGGTTAGGTTTGTTTTATAAAAATCCTGCAATATTTACAGTTTCAGAAAAATCAAGGTAGCGGGGCAATGCGCCCCCGCATTGCCCCGCTACCTTGATTTTTGCTTGCAATTGCTTGCATGCTTGCTTGAGTCCTTGCTTTGCATGCTTGATTGCATACTTGCTTTCATGCATGCTTGCATGCATGCTTGCTTGCATGCATGCATGCTTGCGTGCTTACTTGCATGCATGCTTGCTTGCACGCTTGCTTGCATGCCTGCTTGCATGCCTGCTTGCATGCCTGCTTGCATACTTACATGCTTGCATGCATGCTTGAAAGCTTGCAGGTTTGATTGTTCGCTTGCTTGATTGCTAGCTTCTTTGAAATACTCATGGTTCACGCGTGCGAAGCCGCGGGCAAAAGCTAGTTTTAAATAAAACTGACCTTTACAACCTCAAAACTTAGATTTCTTTAAAAAGTTAGTGGCGTAAAGGACTACTAACGCTATTTTCCGGGGTGTAAAGGACCCTTAACTTCTAAAATATGCTATTTATCGTTACGCTTACCATTCTACCGCAAAAAGGGAAGAATTCTAAGCACTTTTGTCATAAACATCGAAGATATAGGTCCACAAATAAAAAAAATACAAGAGATTTAAAAATAAAAAAAACGTTTTTTGCTTCTCCTGAAAAGTAGCATTTTGTCCTTTACGCCAATTGACCCTAAAGGTATCGATACGACAGTTGCAACTACATCGAGAAAGATAAGCAGAGTAGCGTGGAAGACGAAGAGAGCTTTGTAGCAGATGCGATGAACACTAGTGAGAGTTGCACCAATTTTACTGTAACTATAACCGGTGATTTTCACTTGTATTTGACAGAAAATCTACATTAAAGTAACTTGGTGCTAGCCATAGTTAGTCTTTGAAGGCGTCTGCGGTTCACATCTCGCAGTTTTATCTGTCACGTCGACGCCGGCGAGGGAAGCCCGCTCCGCGCGCTGCGCGCCCACGCCTCCACAAAAACAACTAAAACGTAATGGGTTTTGATTTATCACCCGTGAAACACTATTATTAGTCGCTAGATTGCTTCGGCAGAATCTAACTCAAAATAACTTTGCAAAATAATATTATACATATTCTTTAGTAAATTTATTTCTAGACTAAAGGACGCACTTTGAAGAGATCGTAAGGCATAATAGCCCGCCGAACGTAGTCTATGTTTGCAATCTTGAAGCCACGCTGCTTTTAATCGTTGCTCCCTAGTACAGTCGAGCTCTCCAGTATCTATACAGCCGACCGTTCAAAAATATATACATATATACATATAGACCTTATTTTTAGTTACATTATGAAGCGTGTTCAGATATTTTTGCACAGTTGGCTGCATAGATATTGGAGAACTCGACTGCACCTGTTAGATACAGTCAGAGACAGATAGCATGCGTGTAATAGATATCAACCTGTGAGCAACAAATGCCCTATTTCCATTTCATATATTTTTATTTTTGAAGATTTTTTTCTAAGGTGCTTGTTTGCCAGGCGTGTTTACTTATTGCCTGTGTCTGTGGGTGACATAATGTAATGCATCAGTAAGTCTCTCTTGCTTTCCCAGTGTATGGAAAAAGCGTTTTGTCGTTGTCGCTTGGCGTCGCGGCTGACGACCGACGACCGCGCTTAGCGACACGCGTCACGCGTCACGAACCGGCGCAAAGAAAATATCATACATACATGTAACGATTCCCAGCGAATGCCAAGTCTCGGAGACGCGACTGTCGCGGCGGGTGTGAGGTGAATGTAATTGTATCATTTGAGACGAAATTTCCCAAGCTCCTGTTTAGAGAACACGTCCACGGGGACTCTAGATATTGACTTTTCCTCCAATCTTTGTACACTTGCGGACAAAAGTTTATCCCTTATAGATAAATATATCTGACACTAAAAGTATCTACACTATATGAACATCTTTAGGGTTATTTATGGCGATGTAACGACCCACCGTCAAAAAAGAGTTACAAAGACATAAAAAAGGAACTAATACTGTTCCCAACTTTTTTTGTCACTTACTTCAAACATGTGGAAGACCAAAGTGGTGCGAAAAATAACCGATTATTTATGCGTAACAATCAAATATCTATTTTATCATGTAAGTAATATCTGCTGTCAGCTGAGGAATGCCGGAAATGCAAGTGTCCGAGCGTCGCCGTAGGCCGGCGCAGCGCAGGATCCGCCGCATTGTCCTCGAGACGATCGTCCTGGCACCCTTCAGCCCCCCCCCCCCCCCCCCCACCTCCCTGCCGCGCTGCAGCTGCATCCGCAGTCCGTTGCACTTCAATATGTTTGTTTGCCGTTTGCTGCGCATTTTCGCTGCAGCGCGATGCGCAGTCAAGCGGCGCTGCGATTCCGCATCTGCAATTTATACCTAGAAAATTAGAATTCATATTTCGTATCGCGCCGCCCCGCTTACAATAATAGGGATTATTGGAGCGTGAGAGGGTAGGTATGCTACATAATACGAATGTCGAAATAGCTAGTAGACCCCCTGCTCTCGGCTCGGCGAGTTTGGAATACACGCCGCAGTAACATGTCGTGCCTGGATGGCGATTTACAGGTTTCGCTTCTAGTCTCAGTTGACATGGTGCGAGAAGAAAGGTTGTGGAACTAACACTAAATTCTACACGTATGAGCAAAAGTAACGGGCCACTCACCATTTAACGTTGTATGTATAGTGGCCCGATATTATAACTCATCCGCATAGTTTTAAACAAGCTCCTGCGCAGTTGTTAAGGTTATTTCTTAAGATTATCTTTTATTAATTTGGGGGACTTCGGCAGCCTTTGTGCAAGCGGCAATGCTTATATCCCTATATTCACTCGGGAGCGCCCCTGCCGTCAACCGGTTATGCAAGCGTGGCATACTGTACCTGTGTGCAACAGCATTACCTACGAGTTTGTCTGATTTGTTGAGAAAGTATATTAATTACAATTACGAGTACATTGCAGGTTTACTTGTTATGCGCCAATTTTTTCGATATAATCACCACATTCGTTCAATAATTTATTTTGTAATCGTGATCTCCTGGTTCATTTATAATGGTCGCTTAGGTATGGTTCTGACACACACTCATCAATATTGCGTTCACTTGTCTTTCGATCATAGGATTCAGAAAAAGTCAGTAGAATGATGTTGCAGTTGGCTTCGCCGAGAGCGCTGCGCGCGCGCCGCCGCCGGCCGCGCGGCGCTGACGTCACGCGCGGTTATCATCCGCGCCGCTCGGACACTTCACCTCGTAAATAATCTAATGACTCATTACAACATACCTCCTCAACATAACATGTTTTCGGTGATTTACGGGTAAACAAACAAATCCATTAGTAAGGCACGACGTGAACAGAATTAGTTTTGATTTTGCAACTAACTAGTACGTATTAGGTACCTAAATATATAACTGCATGCGTCATGGGCACCCTACCTAAGGGTTCAAATTTATTTTAATTTTTAGTCATTTTTGACAAATTATTTTTAATACACACATACATACACAAATCACGTCTCAATCCCTTACGGGGTAGACAGAGCCTAAGGTGGCAAGGCCTACATGCCACGTTTAGCAAGAATCTGGGCGTATAGATGGCAAAAAATGGAATCAAAATAGTCATGGGTTGCTAGCCGCATCGCCCATAACATGATTCCTGGGTCATACAGAATTAAGGAAAACGAAATTATAAAAAATAAAAAGTAAACAGATCACAATCAAACTTATTTTATTGGTTGACTGTGTTATTAAGCACTTATATAAAAATAAAAACAAAGATCAGTGTTTAAATTTGAGAATAAAAAGAAGTAATTAGTTTTTGGACGACCACAGGAGAGACTTAAATTGTCCACAGAAGATATCAAACATCTATTTTTAAATAGTAGGGTATATTGTACTTAGCGTATTTTGAGTTTACATAATGCAAAACAATAACATGATTTATCCCATTTAAATATTTTCGCCATATTTGCTATTTTAAGAGGTAAAAATAATATTCTAAAAAGTACACAGAAGTGACATCTCCTCCTGTGGACATACAATTCTCTACTCTGTTTTTTCTTCTCCACCTCCGAAAGGATTTCTCTCTCCCTTCCACGTGGCATTGTTACTAAAAACAATATGGTTGTGAGTTTCAGACCTTATGTACAGCACCAAAAATCTATGAATCACTACAAATATGTCACCTCTGTGGACATTTTTCTCTTCTGAGGACACATTGACCACAGAAAAGATGTCCACAGCGGAGACGTTTCATTCATAAATCAATATTATCACATGCAACTTTGAGGTTATATTACATGCAAAGAGCTATAAGGATATTACTCCCCGTGACATTTAAAATCCAGTATACTAAAATTATTTGACTTTATTACTTACCGATAAATACGTGGCACAGGAAAGACGCACCGATCTTTTACATTACCTATTTTGCAATGCAAATATTTTTTTTCGCCTTATTTTGCGTGTGCACGTCAGTCTAACTTTTGCTGACTACAGCTTCATTTAGTTTTGCCAATGCAGAAAAGTCAGGGATGCGTTCTCTCGTCTGACTTTTATGAGACTCGTTTTTGTGTCCACAGAAGAGACTCAAAAACATATAACGGGTAGTATATTAACTTTTTGTATGAACGCAGATGAGTATAATTTTAGATATTACCAGTAGTGGCTAACTGACTATATTGTACATCGCATGCCATGAAATGTACAGCACAATCGTAGTGAATATGAATTTTAATGACTTGGCGAGAAAAATACAACATCGCATAACAGTCCACAGAAGAAGACTTTATGACTTATTTTTTTATTTTACGTTAACTTACAATTCTATATATGCTATTCAATAATGAACAAATAATTAGTCTAAAAGTCAAATACTCAAAACAAAATTAACAACTTTTGTTTAGGTCAAAAATGAATTTAAATACTACACGAACGCTTTTTTTAACAATTTTCTGTATGACCCTCCTATGACTTCCGCCCATTCCCTCGATGGGCTTTTACCATTTGCGCATTCTATGTTTTTTCTTTGCTCCCAGACCAGCGTGGAAGTTATTTTTAATACCTTAGTAGGTAATTATTTACAAAATAAAAAATAGTGAACAGATAGGTTGGTATAGGTTGTATATCATTTCATTTGATATACCTAACGATAACTACGAGTATGTTTCAAACGATTGAGGCATCACCTGACGCCCCTCGCAGCAAGCCGCACGCGGGCTCGCGAGCCGCCTCGGCATTTCTTTTTTTTAAGTATTGTAAGCATTTTGTTAAAAAAAGTATTGTAAGCTAATCTCAAATTGAAGCTACGTCTAAACACGGCGGCTGCTGCAAAGTGCAACTTGCAGTACAGCACGTAATTAACCGGCCGCGCGTCACGTGCGCATAACGAACGCACGTGTGAGCTCATCCTATCTTATCTCGTCGCATTTAGACAGTCTTAAGTAGGTAAACCCGCACTGAGCCCAATGCAATACATATAAGAATGTATTTTTGGGCAAGTAAGTAGTATTTATGGCTAAATTCGTCACTTTCGCATGTGTAATATGTGTAGGGCTAGAGAGGTGGGTAGATTAACATCTACTCTTAAGTCATAGCTTAGGTATGAATGCGAAGTCCAGAGCGCGATACCACAGGTGCGAGGTCAGCCGGACATATTGCCTGGAAAATTATGAAACTATGATTATATTGTTTGGCCGGCGAGACGGCGCGGCGGCGGCGCGGGCGGCGTGCGCGAGCGCCGCGCGTCCATCTGCTGACATAACTGTCGCGCCGGGGTCGACAGCCGCGGGGGCTAACGGTCGCCGCCACACAAGCAGCAGCCACAACCCGACTTAGCGTAGTGCCGGGCATGCTCCGACATTTGCATGCGAGATCTGCGCACTGACCACGTCTTCATCTCTTCGGTGGGAGCAGCCCCAAGCCCCGAGCATTAACGCAGCCGCGCAACGCGCATGCGCCTGCGCAGCCTCCTAAGCGAATGCCCCGTCTGATGCCGACGGAGACGAGTTTCACCGTAAACTGGTTTAAAGTTACTGACATTTAAATCTTACAAAATAAGCATTAGCAAGGTGACTAGGGTTGTTTCCCTGCTCACAGCTGGCGCGTGGGGAAAGGTCTGCGCCGCCACATGCGCGTGCGCCGCACACGTGGCCGGCGCACTGCACCCGGACTCCAGAAACTGACAACGAAAACAAACAAACTCGCGGTACATACAGCGACCGTTTCAAACGGCACGTTTAAAAACAGTTATAATAACGTTTTCGTTTGAGAACAATTTGCACTTTTCACCCTATATGTATACCTATATGAATCTGAAACGCAAGGCTCGAACGAAATGAAAGGATCTGCACCGCATAATACGTGCAAGGTGTTAAGTAATCGTCATTGCGTGTTACTGTCAGTCAAAATGTTAACCACCTCATTTCGGTGAAACAGCTATGCTTGGTTACATAATGCAATTTTAATCAATACAACCGTAACATGCCCCCTGGGCTGGTGAAAGATTTCTACTGTTATCTAAGTGATCTTATTATAATCGTAAAGCTAAGCACTAAAAATAAAAAAATAAAAAATTAATATGTCATTTAATACTTACTTTACAGTTGTTTTCTACATAATTTAAAACGGCACATGTCAGTAACACTCATACACACATAAACGTCATTTATTTACAGCTATTGCGATTTGCCAGTGTTGAAACATGCATATCTTTTCACGAAAATTTAACAAGCTACTTACCATCATCAATACAGAGTATAAAACAAAGTCGCTTTCCACTGTCTGTCTGTCTGTCCCTATATATTATGCTTAGATCTTTAAAACAACGCAACGGATTTTGACGCAGTTTTTAAAATAGATAGAGTAATCCAAGAGGAATGTTTATATGTATAACTAGCTGTTGCCCGCGACTTCGTCCGCGTGTATTTTTGTGATACTTGCGGCTTTTCTCGATATCAAAATTATTATTATTATGACTATTAACTTCGTCACATGAACCTCTGAAAGTGTGTACGAAACTATGACGCGGAATCTTGAAAAAATACAGGTGTAAATTAACCACCCATCACATTTATTTATACCTTGTTTTACAAATAGTTTTATTTATAGTTTTGTTTACATATAGTTTCTTTATTCAAAAAAAACTATGCACAGATAAGATAAGATAAGATAAGATAAGATAATTTATTTTGCAAATTGGCCGCTAAGGGCTCTTTTACATGTCTTTTGAAACTACCAGCACATTCGGAAAGACCATCATTGCCAAGAAGAATGCGCCGCAAGAAACTTGGCAGAAAGTCATTTTTTCAAATAAAAATACAGTAACTAAGAATACTTAAATTCTACTTACATTAAATACATTTATATAAGGGATGTATAAGGTCCCCGAGCCTTAAATTATATTAATCTATAAATAGTAGAGATGTATAAAGTCTCTACTGGTCAAAAAAAATAAAAAACAAAAAAATAATAATAATAGTAAGTTCAGTGGAGGTGTAAAACGCCTCCACCGTCAAATAAACTAATTGGAGATGTCTCCAATGTCGCAGGAAAAAAAAAAAATTATATATAAAACAAAATTATGAAATATACATTTCATGTCAAGTAAGTAACCAATAAGCTTTTGGATTCCGAAGGCAAGCTTACGTCTGCCGCCCCTAATGTTGGCTTTCACGCACTCATGTCCTGCTCTGAAAGCAGAGCGGTACCGAGGGCATGTCTCGCTTCCGTCCCCACAGGCACACTATGGGAACGTTTTAGGAACTTCGACGTCGCTAGCCTGCAACTAAACAGTAAAAGAAAAAAAAATAAGAAAAAAATTAAACCGGAAATCCATAAGCTTAACAATATACCTACCTAATACCTAGTTTAATACACATACGACATAGCAATATTTATGTCATTGTAAAAATTTTTAACAGTTACACAGTTTTAGTTAGGTAATCACTATTAATTTCGCCAAACTATTTTACACTAACTATTATACTAAACTATTATAGGTACACACACATTAAACTATTATACACTTTAACGATATTTGTACCCTGATTAATTTATAAATTTAATCTATTCTAACCAAATAATACATAAATGTTTACCCGTTTTTACCTTACGACTAACAATTCATTTACTAATCCGTTTTAATTAATATTTTGCGACTCAATTTTTTCTAGCAGAAGCTTTTTTAATTTATTTTCTTGGTTTAAGTAAGTACGTAATTACAGATTATTAACACTTATTATCATTCTACCAATTAATTACCTACAGGGGCCTTGCCATAGTTGCCATGATGTCTTAATGCGATTCAGTTTAGGTTCGCTCGCTGTCAGATTCATACTAAAAGCACCAACTTTTCACAATTAAATTCTGAGATGTTCGTAGCGCAGGCGTAAACGTGCCCTTTGATTTTGCTTTTTATAGGCAAAGGTACTAAGAGCATGTCAGCCAAGCGTTTCACGCCGCCCTCATAATAATATCAGGTTTTCAAATAAGAGTGCGTTCAAAAACCGAACGCGTTGTGAATAATGGCGCAATAAATAAAAACAAAAGTAACGGTATTGCATATTGAACTTTAGGTGTTAGGTAAAGAACACAATTTAGGACGCCAATTTAGGTTGATTTAGGTTTGACAAAAATATCTTCGTTGAAAAAATGCCTGTACAGCATGTAATTATTATAATGTTTTTTCACAATTGACACGCTTTTCCGGCTATATGTCTTAGGTACATTTGTATCTATCTATTTTCTTCGTAGTATTACTTTGTTTGTAATTACCAACTACTTATACCGAGGAAAGCTGATTTTCTTGAGTTCCGCTATTTTGTGCGTAATCACCTCAAAAATCAAATTTCAAGAAAACTGAGAAATTATATTTACCTGTATTAAATTGGAAGTATTATGTAGCAACTTTAAAAGGTTACACTTCATTGGTTTTTATTGTATAGGTGTATGAAGTTAATTAATTTTAAACACAAAACCCTCTTTTTTGCGTCTCTGGATGAGATTTAAAAAAAATGCTAAAACAGGTATTTCTTTATTTTTATTATTTAGTATTTATTCTGAGTTTCATGATTCTAGAACAATCTAATTTTCTTTTTTCATACAAACTCTAACCCCCCTTTTCACCCCTTTTTTCCAAAATTTTCCAAAATTTCTGTAGCCTATATCCTATTCTGAATTTATTGAAATCGATTTGTGAACATTTCATCAATATCCGTTCAGTAGTTTTTACGTGATGCTCAGTCAAACAAACAAACAAACAAACAAACAAAAATTTTAAAAATGGTTTTATTATGTTCAGTTACCGATTTTAAGACACCCTGGTCGGTTTTTTTTTTTAAATCTTCAATGTACAGATTTTTTGGTCTCAACGATTTTATTATATGTACATAGATTCTACGCAGACGAAGTCGCGTTGGTTATAAACCAATACCCTGTTTGCCTAAAAGACCCTCGTTCTGTAAGCCCTGTATGTACCTAAACAAGCAAAAATTATAGGTTTTTTCCTACAACTTTGTAAGGGAAATTACCTGTTTTTTTTTCTAGACAGTGTATATTGCACTAGTAAATCTCTCATTTGTGTTCAGCACCAAATAAACAGTTCTTTATTTCTTTCTTTCTTTCTTTCATAAAGAAAAACAGCTGCCTTCGATCTTTGCCTTGAAACAAAACTAATACTCGTAAGTCCTAAATCCACAAACAAACATTGCAAGTTATAATGAAAGCTTGTAAAAAGCATGAAACGTTGAGCTTAGGTCATCCCAGCACATTCATTATTTAAGCGGCTTATCTGTGTTGTTGTTTGTGGGCAGTTAACGACCCCCCCCCCGCGCCGCCCCGCACCCGCGCCCGCCTGGACCACGTACAGCGGTAATATAGGTTATGTGTTGCGACATGTCCACAGCTCGCGTGCTGCGCGACCAGCGCCGCTTGCCTGCTGAACTGATGTGATTCTCCAAACTTGCCTTGTCCGTGAAGTCATGGCTGCGCTCGGCAGACAACTATATAGGTACCCTAACTAACGTGAGTTTGGTTTTAACCGACTTTATCAGAAGAGGTTGATGAGTGTGCCCGTAGGTCGCTACACCACCATAACTAGACCTTTCGCTTGTTGGCTAATGCCTAAGAACTCAGGTGTCTTGACGTTGGTCATTGTCAAAATCCGCGGATGTACGCGTACCTATTCCGTTAAGACTAAAGTTGTAGCAAATATCGCACTTGCTACATGTAAATATACCTAATTAAATTAAGTCAAGCTCGCGGCTCGGCCTTTACCTACGTCTTATTATTGTGTCCGTGCCGTCCAAAGAGAATACCCAAAACCTATTTACAGCTTTAGACCTATGTTCAATTGAAACGAGTTGATTCTACTTATTAATTTGAATTGTTGTTGAGTACATCTTGGCAGTCCCTAGTTCACGGCGTCACAATGGATAATTTAAATGTACCTATCGTAAGTAAATAATAACGAGTAGCGCGATAATGCGCTCTGTAAATACAACTAGATGCTACACACTCGTTAACGAGCTGCCACCGCGCTGCCGGCCCCAGCGCCCGATAGCTGGCATCGATAATGCACCACCATTTTATCCTAAGCACTAAAACTACACACGTTCTTTTGATATTAGAAGTTACCTTTAATGCGTTTTGCGTCGCGTAGAGCTTCAACGTTTTATGAAGCTATGCTGCTTATCCATATCGATGGATCCAATCTAGGATAAAATTACAAAATAAAATCAAACGGGTAAAGTCAAGTGTAATAATATGTATTTAGACAAAGATTCAAAACTAAGTACCATACGCTCTTACACCGGCGTAATAAGGTCGTCGGACATATTTTTGAGTAGTTCCTATCAATACATTTTTTTGCGCTTGACCGTACATAATTATATGCAAAATAAGGACCCATCAATATACCGAGAGAGCAAAAAACTCAAAGTATCTAACGTTACATAATAACGGTATGTCATACTCGTACCAGTTTAACTATTTACAGGTATAATTTGATCACCGTCGTACCGCGCCTTAGGCAAGTGCTCGGCGAGCGGAGGGGGGGAGGGGGGGCCTCCGCCGAGGCAGGCTGCCCTGAAGTGCGATACTATCGGTGTCGGTGAAATATACCATACAATAGTGTGTAATTCTTAGATATTTTCCAGAATAAAAGTGCGTTCATAACCGTGTCGAGCCGCAAGCAGTGCAGGGCGCAGGCCCTCTACGCATCTGTTGAGCCAACTCACTCAAATCAGAGCTCACACGGGAGACGGGTGATGCTGGTATAGAGCTTCGTAAGTATTTAGGTCTTATGCCCACGTCAAAACTTAGCGTGCTTGGCCCACAGTCGGCGGGGCGAGCTTCACATAGTAAAGCCGTATATATAGAAAAAAGTAACCTACTTTGTGATGGAGATCCCAACCGGTGGGTTCCTTAACAAGTTCATTGCCAATGGCACATTAAATTAAAAGTAAAGTCCATCATTTTGTTAGCTGCCTACCCCACATTATTGTTGTTACATTGCAACCTATGGAATGGAGTAGGTAGGTATCTCTAGCCCGCGCGTCTATGAACCTGCGCGGCGTTGCTTGACCGCCGGCCGCGGGAGTACAACCGGTTCGTGCGCGGACGCAGCTAATGGGGCGACTAGCTTTGCCGCGCGTGTGTGCGTGCTGCATTCCGGCGAGCCGGCCGACAGCCTCGTAAATCATCTCTCTACTCTTATCTGGCCTTATAATTTACAACTTCGATTCCTGGTTCCAATGCAGTTCAACACGAAACAAATCGGTTCTGCTTCCATATTCCAGAATCGGTAAAGTAAAATAAGTAAACCTTTTACTTGACGTAGTATTACTCCGCTTGTCGGTAATGAACAGCACTAAGTAGGATGTAGTTAACTGCACTAGTCCTAGTTAAATACGGTTACCAGCTTTTGTTTGAGCGGATAAGCGGCGGCGGTGCCGATACACATAATCTTGTATGTACTTACTTCACAGCCATTCTAAAAATGATAATTCCACGAAAAAAAAGCGTCTGATTCATCAAAATTGTTAATTTAACTGAGAATGGGTTGAACTTGTAAATTGAATCTCTACAACAGTAATTGGGAAGGGACACTCGGTTCCCGGCGGCGGCGGGTAATTCGCTGTCGAGAAATTGATAACAATCTCCGGGAGTAAACTAATTAAAACATGAATAGATCTCGGTGGGACTTCTCGGAGTTTACGGAGCGGCGGCGCACTATCGGCGCCGCGACGCCACGCGACAGCGGGCCGACACAAATCCACTTGTTATACAAATACATCATTATCTGATTTCTTCATCCATCAGTGGGATACAGCCACTACGGCATTGCAAATTGGGCAAGGGTAAACTTTGTGTGACGTGTAGAGGGAGTGTGACAGCGCGGCGGCGCCGGGCCGCGCCGAGCCGCGCCGCGCGCGCGCCGGCGGCGTCGCGGCCGCCATGCGCTGACCCCGTTGTTCGGTGTCTTGCTGCACGGCCGTCGCCCATGAACGACGACTTCTGTTTATACAATTTTTCTCACAATATTTAGATAAACGGGTCGCGCTGTTATTGCAGCGCTGCATAATACCGTTAGCGTGTTATTTCACACCAAGCTCACGTAGCTAAGAAAGAATAGTAGCTATAATAACACCTACAGTTCCAACTGATAAGCCCCGTTCGAACGCGGCGCTTGGTGGACTAGTAATTTGGTCACAATAACGATTTCGCTGACATTTAAGATGAGTTTCAACATTCTTTTGGCAAACAGGTTTTATATATGTATTCCAATACGTAGATTTAATGCTTGAGGCAATTATCTGTGGCCGGCATCCGGTTGTTAATGGATGTTTGCTTTTATCGTTGTCTTAGTGGAAGAACTTACTTAGTTGTATAGAAATGTGCAGCCAGTCGACCACGGCTCCGTAGAGTTGTGCGGAGAGCCGATAGCGCGGGCGCTGTTTGCTCTACGCCTAGCAGCGGCTATCTCTGCGCAATACGAAGAATTAAATCAAAAGGGCAACGACACTGATAACGCACCTCTTACTAAATGTTGTGCATATACTGTCAGATGCGACGCACTAGAATGCCAGTGACGGAGATCGCCAACCGCTATACACATTCACATGCATCGCAGGCGTCGCAGCTATCAAATACGCATTTATCTAATTATTTGTCGTGTTTTATATCGCGTTCTAATAATTACTAGAATTAATACAATGTACCTATGGTACACAGCTACAGACCATGGTCACCAGCCACCATATACATACTAGTTGTTGTCCACGACTCAGTCTGCGGAGAATTCGTTTATCGTGAGCCCGCGGGAACTATGCCGTTCTCCGCAATGAAAACCGTCCTATGTCCTTCCTAGGGTCCCAAACTGTCGCCATACTTTGTCACGATCGGTTGAGAAGTGTATGCTGCGTGAAAGCGTTACAAACAAACAATAGTTAGGATTAACCATTGGGGCTGCATTCATCTGCCTCTAAATATACCTAGCAATTAGCAACCCACTGGAAGCATTTGCTTCCACCACCGTAACAGCTGGAAGCCCGAAAGTTGAGTTGTGAAACTGAGAACAAGACGGCTGGGCGGCTGTGGCACGCCTCCGTCGCTGTACACGAGTTAGATTGTATGCTAATGCTAATGGATAGGTAGTGAGCACTTTGTGCGGTTCGCGGTGTCTGCGCGGGGCTGGGTTGCGCAACGCGTGCGGATTCTGCTGACGCACCAGCTCGGGACGTGCGAGCCGCGAGCTCCTCGTGCTTTCCAACTTATGAATCATCGATTTCAACACGTACATAATGGCATCTGCTTCTTTCTACCAAAACAATACGTTTAGATTGAAAAAAAATCGCCACTACATTGACTATACATTCAACGAACTATTCGGAAAAGATTAACAAACCTTTGGCTTTTTTGTTTTAGAATTAGGAATCTTCCCTGCTACATAAAGAAAGTAGAAACGAGCGATAATGTCACAGATAAAGTAAGTGCACTTAAGTGGTTTTGTAACTTATTATCATAAATACCGACAAGTTATAGTGAGCCGCAGGCGGAGAGCGGACGCCTCGACGCAGAAAGTAAGTAGATGTCGTAATGGTCGAAAGCAGCATTATCAGCGGCGCCCGCGCAGCCGAGTGCGGCGCCGCCGCCTCGCGCGCACAAAGAGCACTTCAGCTATTCGCGCCGGTGACGCGCCGCGCGCCCCACTGCCCGAATGAGGTCGCCAGATCGAACCCACTTCAAATTCTATCAGCATCCAGCACATGTTCTTATTCTTACCAACATCGATACTTATTAGGCATAGGCAATCTATTCAGAATATTCATACAATAATGTTTTAAAATCGGAAAAATTGCATATTCAAATCCAAACGAAACATTTCATTAGGTACAGTACAGTCAAGTGTAATAATATGTATCTAGTCAAAGTTTCAAAAATAAGTACCATACACTCTTACACCGGCGTAATAGGTAAGGTCGTGGGATATTTTTGAGAAGTTCGTATCGATACTTATTTTTGCACTTGACCGTACGTACCCGGGTATGACCATGTCTTTAATTTTTTTCTGCAATCTTAATGAAAGTAAAAATGAACTGTCTAAGAAACTGCATGCAGTACTTCTAATGTCTTTTGTACCTACTTGTGCTCATACTCTACCGACGTGTAATGTACGGTAATATGAGAGCATCGGTTACATAAATTATTGTCATCTTGTCGAAGGTCGCGCTCGACGGTCGTTTTATCAAATGAGCTGTCTCATTTGATGTAATCGCATCCTGTCGTGAGTCGCGCAGCGAAGAGCAGTAGCATGCGGCCCATTGATATGGAAACAAAACATCAGCATTGTTGTGAAGCATCCGCGCCACAATGAGCCGAGTATTGGCCGGTCGGGGAACAATGAGGCGTTATGGGAGCACCCGCGCCGCACAGCGCGTCCTTTGTGCGCGCGCGCTCGCTGCGGGCCGCGGGCCGCGCGCTGCGGGCGCCGCGTGCGCACTTGCGAGTATAAGCTCGGCAGCGATGCGCACTGCGCTGCTTCCCGTCTCCGGATTCGGGTTTGTTAGGACCTAGAACGATAGCTGACCTCTTATTATAGGTACCAAGCGTGTCTGTCTTAGTTCTTCTAAATTAGATTTCCTCTTTCGTAGGGATCTAAACAATGTTATGAAGAAATAACACGTAATTCGCTTGTAAAAATTGTGCAGTCGAGTGGCAAAACACATACATACCTGGACCTCAAAAATACGCCGCGCTTGTGAACTTCCGATCAGAGTTTTGTTAGTTCCAAACTTTGAGACGGAAGTTAATATGTACTTCTTTTCTTTCTTCTTCGTTAAGGGATAGGTAATACCCTTCCGAGGTCTCTTTACCCGTACACTGTCTGAATGGCTAACGCGACGAGATATTTTGTAGATTTCTAAATGACACTGAAAGTTAGAACACTTAGAAAAATCCGAAAAGTAAGCTATGGCCGGTAATCGAACCGAGATCTATTCGTCATTCCGTGATGCGGGCTATACCTACCGCTACACCCCCATAGCAGGTTGAAAATTAGAACACATAGAAAAATCCAAAAGTAAAAGCTATAGCATATATGGCCGGGAATCGAACCTACACCACCCATGGCCGGTTAATTAGATAAATTTAAAATTCAAATTTAATTTCTAACGGGTAAAACCGTAAGAATAAATACAAAAAATCAAGAAGTATATAATGCTTGATTTATTTTAGTACATATTGTGTAGATGGTAGGTAGATAGTTATATGTTAGTGCCTGGTTGGGTTAGATGCTATTACAGATACAGGTCACAGCGCGCAGCCCTCGGGCGGCATTACGGCCCGGAGAGTAATAATTACTTGAGCATGCTGGGCTTTTATTAATATTGTCTTCGTAGATGTAATGTCTGCAAACCGGTTCGAGGCCTTCTGTATAAAAATACTTTGCAAACGAATGGGTCTTAAATTGGGTAAGTGCACATCCATCCATATTCAGCAGACGGCGCAGGCGCAGCCCGCGCGTTGCGAAACGAGGCACGGAGGCCGCCGCGCATCCTGTTCCGAATGAGAGTTGAGAAATTTACAGTGTAGGTACATTTATCCGTGTAGGTACGTTATGCAATTCTTGCAACTATGTTGCAAATAAAGTGGTTCTGATTTAGGTTGATCGTCGACGGTATAACCTGAAACATCTTTGCATAGGTTTTGTTTTCATATACACATCAAAATACATTAAACTTAGTCGAACCACCGTGCGCTGCTGCGCTACCGTGCTCCTAGTCTATATACTATGCGTTGTTGGTAGTCGTATGCGTGCTGTGCGGGCAAATCTAAGTCACACCGGTTGTCCTCACGCACACAGCGGGGCCGGCGCGCAAGGCCGGTTCATTTAGCAAGTGCGCGCGCGCGGGCCACGGCCAGCGGCATTGTTTCGCATACATGGACGCTCGCACCCACAACTCCTCGTTTAGGGCGAACGCGGCGCGGCGCGGGCGCAGTGACATTCCACGGCATCGACCGACCTCCGCGCGGGGTAAGGGGGGCGAGGCACCCGCTCCTACCCCACCCCGATACCAGCTGCCACCGCCGCTAATTAAATAGATTCTTGCTTATAGCCACCTCACTTTATAAAAAAACGGACTAGGTACTTCGGACAAGATTTGTGTTAAATGTAGATAAATTAATACGTAGGGGGTTGGCTCATGCATTGTACAAAGCTCTCTTAGAAGACTTTTGTTTCAATTCGATAATAGGTAATTTATTAATTTTAGTAACAAGTTTGTAACTTTCCTTCGATTACTTTCCGCAAAAACTTTTCGCAAAACATTTCCAAAGAATTCGTTTCGAAATTTTGAGAATTGCGATTTTATAAGCATGTACGTCGACTTCGGAGCATGAATGGGTTAGGTTAGTTTTCGGTGATTGATTGTAAGTACCTAAAGTTAATTTTGAAGGTAGGAATGGGAATCTTGAGTGAGCCACTTCGTCCGCGTGCTATTAATGTTGCGTAATTGTAATTCCCAGTTTGGTGTCGCTGCGTCGCGTCGGCGGCGCGCTCCGGCGCAGTTCCGCGAAACTTTCTCAAAACAAAGCGTCCGGAATGCGGCGCGCGCGCACCGTCCGCCACCGCCGTCCCAGCCGCCTAGCGCAGCGCACTCGCACTCAGAGAAAGTTAATACTACGTCTACAGCCAGTCACAGTAAACTCTCCTGGAGTAACAAAGTATCTTTTGGTTAAGAGCCCCATAGCCGATACGATCCGTCGTTTCGATCAGTCCGGACGATTGATCGTAACGACGTGTCGAACCGTATATGGAGCCGATAAGTCGCCGACATAGTTAGTGCCCCTCATGCAACGACTTTGATGTGTAAACTGTAAAGCTGACACCGCGGAGCATATCGGAGACAATGTCGGCTAGGCAACGTCAGCGGCTTTGCTCTGTATACAACAATCTTTACGATTTACTTAGACTTGGGATATAAAACACGCCACAAATATCCTCGACGCAGCGCAATCATGATTTCCGGCTAACGGGAGCATACGTAATTAGTCAGGAGTGGAGTGAACGATCGATAATGGCTTCGATCCACCTTCGGTCGGAACTTAAATGGATCTTCGTTAGAGTAATTGACGCATTAAATAAAAAGTGGCATCCAATAAGGAAACGCGCCGCACAGGAAGCGGCCGAGTCTCTGCGTAGCTGGATACTAATTAACCGGTTCCCGGAGCGTGGGCACGGGCGAAGGGATGTGCGCGTTGCTCGTGCTCCGGGTCGCGCTCCGGCCGCGGCCGGCAGCGCGGCCGGCGGCGGCGGCCGGACGCGGCGCGAGAGAGGTCATCACCGTCAAGCAAGTGAATGCGGCGTGTGAGGAAAGTGTAGCGCGGGCACTTTCTCACGCCGCCGCCGCCGCTGCGCAAACACGCTCTCTATTTGCTGTTCATTTTGAGCGGAGTGCGGAGTGGCCGGCCGAAGCGCGCCGGGGCCATAATTCTGTTCACTGTTCTGTAGACAGCTTAGAATCTCAGAATACGCTCCGAAGAGTTTCGATTTCTATGTATATAAGTATAGTTGGTTTCTTTTAAAATGACGAAAATGCAATTAGCTCGGGATTTTACAACTTCTTTTGTTGCTGAATATGAAAGGAAAAAATAACAAAAAGACGTAATAAAACTGACCGAAGTATGGCACGTGTACTGGAGTAGCTCAACCCTTCTTGATCTTTGAAATGAAAGATTTTTAATTTTATTTAAAATATGATTATTACTAACTAGTAATACAGTGTAATACTAGTAGATATTAATTTAGAAGTTAGGTTGTAAAAAAAGAGACCATACGCTTTGTTACTTTAGCATTGTCACCGTTACACTTATAGCCTACTAGCGACCCGCCCCGGCTTCGCACGGTATATTATGCATGTATTATACATATAAACCTTCCTCTTGAATCACTATATCTATTAAAAAAACGGCATCAAAATCCGTTGACTGGTTTTGAAGATATAAGCATACATACGGACACGGGGACAGAAAAAGCGACTTTATTTTATACTAGCAGTTGCCCGCAACTTCGTCTGCGTAGAATTCGTTTATCGCTATCCCGCGGGAATCACGCAATTTTCCGGGATAAAAAGTAGCCTATGTGTTATTCCAGACTATAATCTATCTATGTTCCAAATTTCATCCAGATCGGCCCAGTACTTTTTGAGCCTATTCATTACAAACATACAAACATACAAAAATAGGTACAAATCTTTCCTCTTTATAATATTAGTATAGACTATGTAGTGATAGTGATGATGAAGTCACATTGAATTGTTCAGTGCTACAAACTTATCTGACACCGTGGTCAAAACTGGAGGTAATGCTGCTATTGCATCCGTGTCAATTTCTACGAAAACGATTACGACGATATTAAGACGAGCGTTTATAGTGATGGAATAGAAAATAATAAACATTAGCTAACACGTAAGGGATAAAGAAGTGATTTGTATGTATGTACCTATGTATGTATTAGCTAACACGCGACGGACAATACGAACTTACATCATCATCATCTCATCACCAACCTGTATACGTCCCACAGCTGGGCACAGGTCTCCCCTTAGAATGAGAGGACTTGGGCTACAGCCCCCACGTGGGTCCAGTGCGAATTGGGTAGGTACTTCACACACAATTGAAATGCTTCGCAGGTGTGTGCAAGTTTCCTCACAATATTTTAGCGTATCCCGTAGCGTAATCAACGTGGTTTTGTCTTAGATTAGATGAACACAACAGAGAGACATTCGTGAGAGTACTTCCCGCCGCAGTACGTGCTTAGACGTGCTGACTCACGAAAATGCTAATTAATCGAAGTGATGTGACAGCTACGTACGTATGCATACGTACAAATCGCATAGTAGTGTGTGAGGAGTCACTCTGCGCGTAGGTGTAAATATCTGTGTATATTACTCGGCTTGCAATTTGTAAGCCCGCGCACGCGCGGCGGCCGAGTGCCGTCCTGACCTGACCGGCATGCCAACGACCACTGCCATGTGAAA
Source organism: Pandemis cinnamomeana (assembly GCA_932294345.1). NCBI lineage: Eukaryota > Metazoa > Arthropoda > Insecta > Lepidoptera > Tortricidae > Pandemis > Pandemis cinnamomeana. The sequence continues at coordinate 16,730,126 of OW028705.1, forward strand.
AGGAGACTCATTTTCTTTTCTTACTTCACTTTTGTTTTTGCCATTACTGGTGCAGGATAACTGTCCCTGTCAGGTCCCTACGCGCACTATAACCACAAGAATAACAAGTGCTATAACTATAAATGGAAGTAGGTTAGTATGACTACGATGACTTGGTAGTTTATGTCCAATAATAGGTGTAACAATTATGAATATAGCACGAGGTCATCATCTGTACGGTTGAGGATGGGTTGAGGAAACCGAATCCGCACTCACCTTTGTGGAACCTTTCCACAATGAATCTTCTATAACATTGTGCATTGGTTTCAATGGAATTTTTATCAACGCGATTCATTTTCTTCGATTCCTAAGATCAGTTTCTAGAGCAGGTAGCTGTATATGGCCGCCACCGGCGTCACAGTTATATAATCATATACATAATGTTACGTTACTTACGAAGTGTTCCACCTATTTTGGGGTTCATTCTTAATCTGAAGAAACGTGTGTAATGTAGTAAACCAAATCGGGCTACCTATGTTTAGGTAGCGAGTGTCGTTGCCAGAGGTCCTGCGAGGAGCACCGCGCGCCCGCTCGCAGCGACAACGCAGTCATTGTGGTATCTGGCAGGCTATATGTATGTGGTCCGTATTGAATTGGCATCTGCTTTGTAGTCGGCTGGTCAGTTGCGGTCGCGCGCCCCCACTCCACTCCCGCGCCGATTCGCAGCTCGTGTTACGTCAAAATGTTTTATTAATGCGCGTGTAAGTAACTTCGCACAATAGCGGCAGTCTCGTATGACCTCATAAATTGATGTATTGTTCGCGGATCACTCTCTTCACATTACAACAGGATGACCTCTTCCGATTGAAGCATTTATGGCATTGCGTCAAGTGAAATGGTACGCGGTGTCTGGTGGCGACGGGACACGGGAGGCGCGCGGGGAGCGGGGCGCGGGGCGCGGGGAGCGGCGCGCGAACAAAAGATATAAACGAGCGCGCGAACACCCGCGCCGCCCGCAGCCAGCCCGCACCCAGCAGCACTGGGACCGAACTCTTGTAGGCAATCGACTAGCATTACTAGCACAACGTGACTTCGACAGATTTCAAATCTCTAACCTCATTAGATAAATGCACTCAAAAGGAAATGCGATGCGCCAATCTGTTCGGATGCAATGACCACATCAATAACTAGACGCGGGTAGTCGGATATGGAGACGAAGTAAGAAAACAAATCACTATTTTCTTAATATTTATTTATTAGATTCAGTTCAACAGCCAATCGATCGGGGCAAGATTCACCAACGACATCAAAAGTTACTCATCAAAGGATGGTACATTCAATTTAATATTTACAAACGAACAGCTACAACGGTCACGGGCCCCGGGGGCCGGTCTCCTACGACGGTACGACGACGTACATAATCATACAACACTTTATCGTAATCGTTAACAAAAATACAAAAATAATACTGTAGAATAGAATAAATATCGAGTACAAGAGAACGTACATTAAAGCTCGGGGTCTCGTCCGGCGTCGGCCGGACGGCGGTCGCGGCGTCGCGGCGTCGCGGCACTCAGCACACGGTCTCCATGGGGGGCTTGGCGGCGGGCGCGGGGTTCGCCGGGGGCGCGGGGGGCGCCGGGGCCGCCGTCGTGTTGGTGAGCGACTCGCCGCACGAGGGCAGGTGCGTGGAGGAGTGCAGCGCGCGGTCGGCGCGGGCGCGGCGCGCGGCGGGCGGCGCGGAGCGGCAGCAGGCGACGGCGCGCGCCAGCACGTCCCGCAGCGCCGCCAGCGCCGCCGGCTGCGCGCCCACCACCAGGAAGATCAGCACGCCCTGCAGCGCGTTCAGCAGGTCCGTGCCGTACCACACGTACTCGGGCCCGCCCGCCGCCCACGACACCACGTCGGCGCCCCACGTCACGCCCATCACCACCACCAGCTTGGCGCACACGCGCCCCAGCGCCGCTCTGCGGGCAAAAGCGATGCACGCGTTATGTATGTACCAAACCATGCGTATTTTCATTCGAGCGCCGTTCAGAGTCCTACGAGAAAAATGCCGAGGAAGGGAGACTTAAAAATATTTCTATATGGACTTAGTTGCCGATCGATTCGCATGTTTTTCATCTTCAGCGCTCAACAAATGATAAATGAAGTTAAGACCGAGTTTGGCAAACGGCCCAGCGCAACAGATCAGTGTGCTCGGTGACCTAGTGTTCGCAGAAGCAGTAAAAGTGTCGCTCACCGCTCGGAGGTGGACTTGACTTCGTCGCGGCGCCACAGGCCGCAGGTGAGCTGGCGCGTGGTGGAGACGAACAGCGCCAGGTTGACCAGCAGCAGCACGCCCACGGGGCCGAAGAAGTAGACGAGGATCTCGGCGTCGCCGTAGAACCAGCAGCGCTGCACGGCGAAGCGCGGGCGCAGCAGCGCGGGCCCGGCGGGCGGCGGCGGCAGCAGGTCCAGCAGCGCCGCGCAGCCCGCCACGCACAGCGGCCCGCCCCACGCGTACACCGTGTACACGCGCAGCCGCCAGCGCTCCTGCCCGCGCTCCAGGCTCGTCGGCCGGAAGTCCCTGCGCACCAGACAACATGAACGCTTTCTACACCGTGTTCCTACACCCTACACGCAACCAAAGTCCTAAGACAACCAAAGTACTAAACGCAACCAAAGTCCTATTTTTTACGCCTCTCTTATGTAGCTAGTACCTACATAGCTGTGATACAGCGCCCCATGAACGCGCGTTGTAGGCGCCTAAAACATAGATCGTGTGCATAGATAGACTAAGGAACAATCGATCGAGTGCATTCATTCTTATTTTTCACGTGAATAGGAATTTATTTAATTCATACGTGCTCACTACTCGAAAAAGGTTACAAAGTCATTAGTTACTTTAACGTTGACTGTACATAGTGTACATGCCTAAGCTCCAAGTCGGTCAATACGGAGGGCCGGAGGTCTAGAGAAGCAGAGGAGCGAAAATGCCTGGAGCCAGGTGACACTAAGATCTATCGACATCCCTAAGAAAGAAGGCATATACTAGATATAGATACAGTGTCCCGTAACCCGTGTGTAGTGCGAATGCACTTTTTGACAGTACCTATTTGAGTTATGATTCTTATGCATTTTAGTAGTATTAGAACTTGTTTTTATAGGTACCTATTTCTCTGACTTATTGGTTATCTGGTAGAGATCGCTATTAAGCGATAAGACCGCCTATTGTCTACTTTCTTTGTTTCTGTGTTGTTTTGTACTGATTTGTGGTGTTCAATTGTACTGATTTGTGGTGTGTATTTGTATTGCATTGTATTGTATTCCTCAGAACTTTGCAATGCAACATGTCGGATGTTGGCAAGACGCGATGCGCCTCGCCGTCGACTGCAGCTCGTAGCTGTTGCGCAAGTAGTGACATCGCAACATGTACGGAGGATTGGGTGGCTAGGCTATTGCTACGAGTAAGTAGCTAAGTACCTACGACCTGCGGTAATCTTTTTTTTTTTATATAAGAGGGGGCAAACGAGCAGACGGGTCACCTGATGGAAAGCAATCACCGCCGCTCAGGGACACCTGCAAGACCTGGGGAATCACAAGTGCGTTGCCGGCCCTTTGAGGAACAGGAAGGCTCGCTTTTTAAAGATCTTATGACAATAAGGACTAAAAAAACAAACCTAGGGTCTACCCTAGGATATCTATACGCGATTTCATAGAAGAAAACACGGACCCTTTGAACGAGTGACATTGAACTTTAGCATAGGCATAAGAATTCCTCGGTCGACTAGGCAGCTATTATACATACCTACCTACTGCTTAAGATAATTCTTTATAAACTTACCGGAAAGTCCACCAAATGTTGAAGCACATCGTGTTCAACCAAAAGAACGCCGCCAGGAACAGGAAATGCATGCAGACCGCTGCACAGAGAAAACATGCGAATTAGCACTCGCGCCGGCCAGACTACACGCCACAGCACGAGGAGGGCGGGACTCACCGAGCGCGCGGCACAGCGTCTGCGGCACCTGGTCGCCCGCCAGCTGCGTGCCCGCCAGCAGCGCGTCCGCCAGCATCAGGGACGCCACGTACTGCGTCTGGCAGCGCCAGTGCAGCGCGTGGTGCGCCGCGGGCAGCGCGCAGCCCGCCGCCAGCGTGGCCGCCAGGAAGGCCGCGCCCACGGCCAGCCCGACGCCGTACAGCACGTGCCGCGGCGAGCGCGAGCCTCCCGGCGCCTCCGCGCCCGCGCACGCCAGCACGCGCGCGCCCGCCGCCTCCGCCACGGCCTCCGCGCACCACGCGCCGCCCGCCAGCAGCGCGCCGTCCGCCAGCCGCACGGAGCCGTTGCCCTCCAGCCGCGCGCCCGCCAGCGCGCCGGCCACCGCGTACTGCGTGCCCGCCGTGCATGACGGCCAGCCGATGCCCAGCGCTGGCGCCGCCTCGCTCGAAGCGAGCGCGCGCAGCTCCTCCAGCGCCGCCGACCCGCGCGCCTCGTCCGGCACGCAGCCCGCGCCGTCGTACACGGCTCCCTCCGCGCAGCACTTGGACGGCGGCCGCTCGTCGTCCTCCAGGCACACGAGCGCCGCCACTGCGTCGGCGCAGTAGCGCGCCGGCGGCAGCGCGCGCGCCGCGCTCCGCAGCAGCAGCGACCCGTTGTTGGCTAGCAGCGCGTACGGCGCCGCGTGCTCCAGCAGCACTCGCAGCTCCGCGCACGCGGGCAGCGCATCGTACTCCAGCCGCCAGTGCGGCGGAAGCCGGCCGCGATCCAGGAAAGCGTTTCGAGCTGGCGCGTACACCAGCGGCGTCCACGGGCGCGGCGCGGCGTCCCCTTGGCAGGCGGCGGCGGCGGCCGCGCGCGTCAGCACGGTGGCGCGCAACGCGTCCGGCGCCAGCACGCGGCCGTCGGCGCAGCAGCGCGGCACGGCGAGCGGCGCGGGCCGCACGCCGCCGGCGCCGGCGCTCGTCGCCAGCACCACCGCCAGCACCACTGCGCACCACCCGCTCATGGCGCCGCTCACCGCGGGACCGAGTCGCGAGCGCATTGTCCCTCCGGCGAGACCGTGCTCATTGTCCTCCCGTCTCTGCACACTGCAGTTGCACTGCCGTCGCGGCCACAAATATTTTTAACAAATTATCACAATGTTTATGTCAATCCAGGATAGGGCACGGATGAAATTTCACAACACCTATTCGCGATTTGATGTCGGTGAACTAGCATAATTAAAACATTTAAAACGTCGATCGCGAAATGGCACGTGGTATTAAGCTTCGGCCGGCTGCGACGCGTGCTCTCGCCTCGGGAGCTACAGTGACACTGGCGGTCGCGGTCGGTCGGCGGCCGGCGGGCGGAGCGGCGGCGGCAGGCCCGCGCTAGCCGCTGCGCTGGCTGTCGGGGTGAGCCGCGGCTCCGCGCGCTGCGCTCGGCCGCGCTCTGCTCATCTCGTCACACACACAACTCTAATGTTAACACCATACAAACATAGCTATGCACTTCCCATTACATTACCCACCTTCAATATCTAGATCTAGAAGTTACATATCTATTAGGGTTGCCAACATTTTTTCAGCGAAATACAGTATTTTTTCAAAATAAGCTATAAAAAAATATAGTATGTCATGGAAAAAGTTAAAAATAAACAAAGATATATTTGTTACTTATTTATTTTTAAAACTATAGGTATTTGTTTTCAGATTTCGTTCGGTGTTGAAAATATAGTATTTTTGCGTACTATATGTATATTTCTTCAACAGTATATAGTACGCACACCCAAAATATAGTACAATTATAGTACGGTTGGCAACCCTACTATCTATCTACACTTTAACTTTTTTTTGGTACACATAGTCACTCGAAAGTATCTTGTACTGAAGTACCTACCGTTCCCTCTTCACCGCACTGTCCTAAACTAAACTGCTCAGAGCCCGCAATAGGTTAAAGACGGCCCTCTGGTCCAGCGGAAACCGAAGAAAGCAACGCCCGTTCGGAACTAGGCACCTAACCTAACCCACCAATCTGAATTAAGACTAAAGATCGATTACGATAAAACCAAGTTTTTTATCGTCAGTACCTTAGATAGGTACTTGTACCGCCTTCGAAGCCAAATACACAGAAGTTTTTCTCCATGATATACCTACCTGTGTTAGGTAGGTATGTAATCAGAAATTAACTTTACTCATCGTGTTAAAAAAAAACACACGACGCGTGTTAGATACTATGAAAATAGAATAGCATATGAGACTTACAAATATATAATGTACTTATACCTTTTTATCGATAAATAAGGTTTCAAAATCGGTTCAGTAGATCCAGAGATAATCTACCCCCTACCTCATAAACTCACATACTTTACCTCCATAGTATTAGTAAAGTATAGAATAGACTAGACTTGATAATAAATAATAACAAAAAATGAAATAAAGTCAAATATTTAAAGGGTCCCCTATGTCGTGGAAGTGGAAGGCCCCTTGCTGGCAATGTGGTAATGTCTGGTACACACGTTTGGTGTGCGGTGCAGCCTTGTCCTCTCTTTGTGACGGACCTTTTGCTTCGAATTTAGGCCTAGCGCGCATTATAATTATAATTTTCCCTATAGGTATATATTTTTATTTGCGTCCGCGCGCCAATAATTTTATTCGGGCTAGTAGAGCTAGAACACACTATCTATGTATACTATGAATATCGTCTATATCTATATATATAATACGCGAGGCCGATTTTTGTACAAGCCATCAGATCTACAGTTATGGTCCGATTTTGATAAATTATATGTCATTAGATTCGTCTCATGCTGGAGAGTTGCAAACTGTTCTTAGTTTTTAGATTTTTTTACGAAAACCACTAAAAAATGAAATTTAATGAACTACTGTGCGCTACCCGACCAGCCAGTACAATGTGACCCGTGTCATGAGTTTTGACGTGAGATGACACAATAAAAATAACATGTATTGGACTGAAACATGTTGTAAGTTGTTCAGCATGAGAAAATATGTGTTTTGAGTCGACCGGATTTTATCCGCAACACTTACGTAAAGATAATTATACAAAATACAAAAAATATTTTACGATTTCTTTGTTTACAATGAATGACTTGCGTCAACTATTAATTTCTTTTTTATTGGGCTCTATTATGTCAAAATTGATTTGCCATGTTTGTTTATTTCAAAAAAGTATTTAATGCTTCAAAGTTTGATATACAAAATCGTGATGTTCTATTAATGTAATACCTAACATGGATCGAAAACGAAATGGAAACGGCATGAGTTTTGTTAACAGCGTTAGGTATTTTAGTCACGGATGAGAAAAAAAAGTGGAATTGACAAATGTCTCGATTTCTAGGAATCCGTTTATTTCGCAACTAACGTTTGACAACCTGATTCACTTCACTTTTAAATATTTGGAATGAAGTTAAAGTCACATTAAATCTTCTATATAAATAAAAATGAATCGCCGGAATGTGTACCTACGTGCATAACTTCCAAACGACTGCACCGAATTGGCTAATTCTTTTTAAGTTGTGTTTGTTACTGTTCGGACAGTTTGTATAAAATAAAATTTTGAAAAAAAAATTGCAGCGGGGCGAAGCCCCGGGCAACAGCTAGTTATCATCATAGTGGCTGTTCTAGTCAAGTTCTAGTGCTATATGTAGTTATTCAACTTTAGCGCCATCTCTTGAAGTTTCATCGCAATAGTGCGTTAGTGTATTTCTTCGGAATACCAGCACTTACACGCTGAGTGCGCCATCTGTGATCGCTGTTATTAAACTATTTAGCATCTGATACAATGCAGTAGATGGCGCTGGCACCTTGCTACTGAAATTAGTGGATTAGGGATTATACAATTTAGGTCCAGTAAGTGGCGTATGTAAACTATATAGGGAGAGGTAAGACTGGCGAAATGCCACAGGCCCTCTACGGAACTAGGTGGGCCTAATTACAGAAGGGACACTGATGCACTTCTGTATATTTAGGAAGGACCTCCATCTGATGAATTTGCCACGGAGCCCAGACATTTTAGTTACGCCACGGTTATCTAGTTTTGGTAGGATGGGTTTCAGTATTCGAGTTTCGGAATTGATTCAGGCGTCACTTTGCGGAGATCCATACTATAAAACTACTTAACTTGAACGTTGCTAATTTGGTCCCTATCCCCAGTACAAGTTCATTCTCAGAGCTAAGGACACCTATATGAGTTCACGCAAAACGGTATCGAAGAAGTGATAATAATGGAATAAATATTACTTAAGCGACACTCCGTCGATTTCGTTTTTGTGGTAATTTCAGAATTGATTTCAAGTCACTTCTGCACGGCTCCGCTGCTTCTACGGAATCGTTGAGATTATTTTGCGATGACCTAGGCTAGGCCGGAGGCCGGCCTACTCGTATGAATATTAAGAATTAAGTGTTTTGAAAAATAAAAGAAGGCGGTCTTAATTTTAGACGTTTTGATACCTATAAAGTCGTTTTGAAACGTACTGCGTAGCTAACAATATAATGGAAATTGAGTATCGTGAAATTAAATCGTTACAAAGCCTAGGTATACCGGCAATCATGGTCGACTATTTAATGGAATATTATTTAGAAACGTTGGCAAATTTCACGTCGTCTTGATTCGTCATACTTGCCGGCACTGCAATAAGTAGGTAGTTAGGCACGGCACTGATCCCTACGCGTCGTCAATAACTGAAGCTAAACTGCCAGAAACTGAATGATAGAATGGAATACCTACCTTCATGCCTTCGACTACCTGTATAATATACCTACCTGCTAAGCTCAGCCACTGGGTTTACTGCTCAGCTCAAGTTGCTGCTCCCAACTCCAAACCCACCGAGGTGCGAACTTACCTTTACAACGAGCATGTACTCGTAATATCGGCACTCACATGCTTGTCAATGCTAGCTACGTATCCATTATAATATTAGCTTCATTAGGTATACATCGCTTTGCGGTAGACAATGAGTCAGAAGCGAGATAAATTCGTACGTAGGTATATTTGGCCAAATAACACACACGCTTTGGTGCACAATGGAGTGTTTTATCTATAAGCGAAAACATCGTACTTTAATACAATAGGCAAATCCAAGTTTTTATTAGCCTCCTCGAGAACGCAGACTTAAAATGAAAACCGATAAAGTAGGCAGGTACCTAGCCGCCTGACACACTTCGCAGGCAAATGATTACTCAGATCTGCAAGTACCTACTTGTACTGCGGCTGCCGCGCGCTCGGGGGCTCGGGGCTCGGGGGTTCGGGAGTCAAGGGGCTCTGGGGCCTGATTTTTGGAAAGCACATGTGTGAAAACACCACTCGAAAGTGGTGAAAAATTGTGCTGAATTTGAGATACGAGTAGCTTAGAAAATACTTAGGGCTCTCATTAATCTTGTGACCTAGTCAAAAATTTGATTAGAGCTGTAGTTTTGAAGATATAAACAGATTTATACCACTTTCGAGTGGTATTTTCATACATGTGCTTTCCAAAAATCAGGCCCCTGAGGGCTCAGGGAACTCGGGGGTCAGGGTGCTCAGGGGGCTCAGGTTTGCCAACTTGGGCCTTGGCTTCTCGGTCCATAGGAGTGCATCTTGTCATAAACAATGGGAAGTTTATGGATTCTTCTTTCATCAAGGATTTCCAAAAAAAATGAAATAGTTACTTTTGTGGCGCTATTTGAAACAAAATGTAATAAGTAGATTTAGTTTTTCTTCGGCGTTTACAACCTTGATACGATTAAGTGCCTTACTTTGCCTCGGTATAGATTAATCAAGCACGTTGGTCGTGTAGTCGATCGAGTAAAGGGCTAACAATATTTTATGCAGTGCCTGCATGCCTGCATCAGCAAAACACCGACCAAGTCGGATTCCAACCTGATCTTCCATAGTTCCCCCAGACAGACGGACGGACGGACGTCTTTAATATTCTATGCCGTAGGTACAACTATCCTTACTGTACATTATTGTACACATTCTTTTCTTACATACAAAAAAATTGAAATTATGAAAGTTTGTTTTAGGGTAGTGAAAAAATAATACTTACAGTCGAGGGCATAAATATCGATAGACCCAAACACGTCAAATATATGTATCACCGAGCTTATTGTTTTTGGCATAAAGGTGACTACTTTTTCAAAACCAATAGGAATAGAGGCTTAAGGTTCAAAGGAGTTCAATAAACTTAACGTTATCAGCTGTTCAGGTGTGGTGAACATTTTCGCTGACGATCGTTTTGTACTTTGAAATTTTGAGTGCCGATATTTTGGTGTTCAAGTGCAATTTTTTTTTTTAATATTTTTTTTAGCCTCCATACGTATAGTTATATATCCCTGTAGATGTTTTTGACGTCTTAATAATGGCAACGTACAGTCGGCATCAGATATATCGTAGTGGGCGAGATCCTCAAATATTTCGGAGCAGTCTTAAATTTCAATAAACTCGTAACATTAAATAAGGTTAATAACATCAGAACACGCAGTCCGTCATAAATATAAAGAGCAGCGACCTTTCAATAAAATCGGGACGTCACTATCGCCCAAGGTATGGATGCAGTAAGGCTGATCAGAACATTTGTGGAAAATATACCTCAACTTTGTAACAGTTTAAATTACAGTGAATTATATAATAGGAGACATTTTCATTTTGGCATGACGTATGAGCCATACATATTTGTTTTTGTTTGAAATTCGAATCAATTTTTATATAAGTAAGTTTTATTTCCCATAAATGTTCAGATGTTTATGATCAGCCTGACTGTCTCGATTCGATACCTACCTTTGACGGTGCCTTCTGATATTTTTACCTCTATGAACGTCCCGATTTTATTGAAAAGTCGCTGCTCTTATATTTATGACGAATTGCGTGTTCTGATGTTATGAACCTTATCGCGTAACGAATTTATTGAAATTTAATATTGCTCCGAAATATTTGAGGACCTCGCCCGCTACGATGTATCTGATGGCGACTGTACATTGCAGTAACGTAGGTATTAATGCCCTTGACTGTAGGTAGAGTAAGTTCTCTAAATATGGACTAGTCACATAATATGGACCACGAAAGTATTTCGCTAGATGTCATTGCTATCGCAGTGAAGTTGGGCGCTTTCGATGCCCTTGCGTCGCGCCCCACTGTCAGTCGATTGCCGCGAGGCTATATGGCCGTGCGTGTCTTTGATCGCCATTTTAAAATTTTAGGCACATTTTATGTCATTTTACGGTGACTTTTGTAAGTTTATTACTACGTTAATTACAGCAACTTATTCTAAAATCTCCGTATTCTAGAAACATTGTTTTGTTAGGGAAAATTCTTGATATAATGTGTAACTGTACGTCATACCTATAACTTTTGTAAAATGTTTAATGCTCAAATGGTACTAGCTTTTATTATGGACCGATGATGAGGTTTCAAATATGGTCTAGTGGTCCATATTATGAGGGATCATGAAAATATGGAGAGGGGGTTTTACAATTATATTTGTTTGTTGTTTGAAACTGATTATAAAAAGAAGTTCCTGATAATTGTTAGCAAAATTGTGGTTATATCGTAATAAAAATATCATGGTCCATATTATGCAACCCTTTTTAGTATGAAACACCTAGCGGTCCATATTAAGTTACCGCTGTTGTAAGAATTACGTATGACATATTTTATAAAAAAGAAAATTTTGTTAGAGGATTTGTTTCTTTATTGCAATTTTATTATAGAATGTAAGTACTAGTTAGTTATTTGACTGATTCACATTAATTAGACTAGTTTAGCTTTAAAATTCTGTGTTTTGGACCATGATAAATAAGCTGGTGTTAGTGGTATTTTATTTTGATGGGAATATTGCTCAATACAATGGTATATGAGGGCGGAATTTTAAAAATATATTTCTTTGTCATTTAAGACTGTTTACATCAACAAGTTCCTTATAATGTTTGCAAAATCAAAATTATATCATACTCAAAATATCATGGTCCATATTTTGTACCCCTAGTCCGTATTAAATACCTAGTGGCCCATATTAAGTTACCTTTTTTGTAATACCTAAATATGACATATTTTATAAAAACAAAAAGTTTGTTTGAGGATTTGTTTTTTATTGCAATTTCGGCATAGGATGTAACTATCTAGAATCTAGATAGTTTCTCGACTGACTGGCGTTAATCACACTTGTATAACTTCAAAGTTCTGCGTTTCATTTCATTAAATCCATAAGGTAGTCCATATTTAGGGAACTTACTCTACGTATAATGGCTCCGGGAGGGCAGGTAGGTATCTACGGATTTTTGAAAGCATATGTCGCGAAAGTGGAAAAAGTTTTACTTTGACCTGTAATTTTGTAGCAATACACACATTTTTGCCACTTTCGATTCGAGTGATGTGTTTTGAACTCTGCCCCGGGACTGGCTCATTTCCCTTAGCTACGCGGCGAATTCGTCAAATCTCCGGTTTTCTTACATCGTTGCGACATTTCATATGATATAATATTAAGACGCATACATTTTTTCAAACAAAGAAATTATTTTATTTTAGTACACAAATTTAGGAAGCATGCCTTAAATCACCAACACGTCAACTCTTGGTTTTGAGGTGTCAAACATTAAGTAGGTATTAATACATTTTTGATATAAAAGTTTAACTACTTACAATTTGTGAAACTTACTCTTAATATCACCCGGTGTTTGCATATCATTAGACGTGACTATATTTGTGCAACTGCCAACACTCGTAACTTAATTTACCGGCGCGGCGCGACAGCGACAACCAACGGGCCAGAGGCTAGAGCTACAGTGAACGGGGTTTCTTCGTGTTGTTAACTTTTGCTAATTAAAAGAAAATAAATGACTTTGATTTTTATTTGAACAACCTTACGAGTTGACAGTGAATTTAACAGTAAATTTCCTTTGCTATGGAAGTGCTGACGATTATAAACTACTTGACTCGACGTAGCACTACCTGGAATTGCAACCCGCACTCGACGGCCATCCACGTGGCAAATAGCGAGGGAAGGGCTCCGCCAAGACTGCGGAGGGAGACATTATCCGTCCTCGACGGCAGCTCGGGCCGAAAAGTGCGGAATATGGAGACAGCGCCTAAGACACACAGTGTACCTAAGTGCTCCGGCTTGGTGACGTTTGAAACCAACCGTAGATAAGTACGATGCGAAGAAAACTGTTTTTAGGAAGATCGAAAGATAAAGACGCGAAATCTGCGAGGCCGATCTTCGGAACACACCTGTGAAAATACTCTTCGAAAGTGATCGAAATTTGTTTATCGCTCAAATGAAATTTTCTATTGCCGCGACTCCGCTCGACACGACTTTTTATCGCTCGGAAACGGTATTTTCACAGATGCTATTTCAAAAACGAGCTGCGGGGCGACAAATATATTAAAATCCGTGCGACAGTGACGCCACAACGGATCCCGGCGTCGGGACGTTCGGGACGCTCACGGCCTCTCGGCGGGGTGGAATAAAAGGCGGTTCGAAGAGTATAGATTCATGTTAGCGGCGGCTGGGCTCGGGCGGCTACGGCGGCTGGTCGGCGGCGGGCGGGCGCGCGGGCGGCGGCGGCGCGCGCCCGGGCTCGGGCTCGGCGTAGCGCGGCGGGTTGGCCCACGGGTCGTAGCCCAGCACCGACAGCATGGGCGCCAGCTCGGCCATGTCGGCGCGCACGTCGGCCGGCAGCGCGCCCACCCACTTGTCCAGCGCGTCCAGGTTCACCGGCCGCACCACCTGGTCCGACGACCGCTCCACGCTGCAACCACAAGCACACGCACCACCGTCAGCGCGCCGACTGTACGCGCGATTCCCTCGTACTTCGGAGCTGCCAGAACCGTTCGCGGTCGAGTGACATTGTTTCCCTCGCCCCTCCCGTTTCCGAGTCCGAATCGTACCTATTCCAAATTTGGAATAGATTGCGAACGAACCGTGAGGGACCCCTTTGAGGAACGGGTTCGCCTGTGACTTTTACTTTTCTGAACAGTAAAAAATGACTACCGTTTAGGCGGCCTTGCGCGAACCGAGGTTAAATTATATAAAATTCCGAGTAAACTTCTAATCCAGGGTTATGTGAGAAGTGGCAACATGTATGAGACCGTCATCCCTGGCCCGGGTCCCATTAAACGTGCCAATTGCGAGCATAAGCAAAAAGTACAAATATAATAAATAAAGAACATATCTTTATCGCCAACACTTGTAATATCTGTTTGTACAGATGTAGTGAATAATAAATAGCTAAAAATTACAAGGCGAAGGTGATCGCCGGGTTGTTTTTTATTTATTTTGAGACACCTATTAAGTTATCACGTCAAGATATTGTAATGTGATGTTTGAATTTAATTGGCCAACTCATGATAACCAATACTGTACACCTACTTATAATGTTACAGGTGGGCACCTGCCGAAGTACCGGCATCAGATAACTGAACGGGCAAGTGCAAGTGAGAGCTGCTCGTCAGCGTGAGAAACTTGGCATCTGGCCCTGAAACCGGTACCTAAAATACCAGTACTAAATCAGTATGCACATGCATACCGGTATTTGTGGTCTAGTTCGCGTCGCTTCTTGGAGTTTAGGCCGTAATATGTCGATTCCTTTATCGTCGTGTTCTTGCCTGGACGCGCATTTCTCGTTTGGATGGACGTTATCAGGTCAAAGAAAAAAGAACGTGTTAAATCAGTAGGTAATACGACGATTAAGGAATGCGCGGTGTAGTGTAGTGGTGTAGCGGTGTGGCGGTGTACGTACTCGGAGAGCGCGACGCCGTTGGGCTGGTTGATGTAGCGCTCGTGGTGCAGCACGGCGTCGGTCCAGGGCAGCTGCAGGAAGGCCAGCACGGCGCGCAGCGTCTCGCGCGGGCGCAGCACCAGCGCCTCGTAGCGCACGGGCAGGCAGCGCGCCGCGCCCAGCGCCTTGCACTGCTGGTACATCACCTCCACCGCGTGGTTCCACTTGCTCATGCACTGCCGGTACGACGACAGGTCGAACCCCGTGATCGTCACCTGCGACGGACAAAGTGTTACACCGCCTCGCCCGCTCTCCTCCCCTCTCCGCCTGCGCGTCGACTTAACTGAACGCGATATTGAGCTTCGGTGACCAAATAGAGGTTCGATTTGCTTCAGCTCATTCTGGTGTTTAACTTTAACTTTTCGACAGCGCGCGCTCCCGCTTCGGTGACATTTTGACATATCGATTCCTTACTGATGAAAGTTTGTGTGCGTTCCGCGATAAAAAGCACTCGGACAGAAGCCTTGTTTTAAAGAATTTTGCCCCAGTCCACGTAATTTTTTTTGAACATCACACGATCAATGGAACCCGAATGACGATGCTACACCGAGAACAGTGCGGCGCACGCGCTGGTTGCACGCGGCTGACGCGGCCTCACCGCGGGTCGAGCACCGCGTCGCATAGGCGACTACCTAACTCGTCAGATATTTATTAGCTGGGGGGCGATAATTAGATGCGCACACGCCACGCTGCGGTGATCGAACTTTCAAGCTCGGTCCTCGGTGGGCAGATGCCATGACAACGTTGATGACGTTTCTTACAAAACAGTAGCAACTAGATACTTTAGCAAATAGCAACGAAAAGTTGGCAGCTTAATAATAATCTATAGCCATATATCATCCTACTAATATTATAAATGCGAAAGTTTGTGAGGATGTGACGATGTGGGTGAGTGCGTATTTTTGTTCCTTCTTCACGCCGAAACGACTGGACGGATTTGAATCAAATTTGGAACGAAGATAGCTGGTACCCTAGATTAAAACATAGGCTACTTTGTATCCCCGAAAATGGCATAGTTCCCGCGGGATAGCGATAAACATGTCAAAGGTCGTAGGTGCCTTGCCTAGAGTCGCAACGTAAATAATTATTGCAGAGTACATCATCAACGAAGTCGCGGGCAGAAACTAGTATATCATAATTATAAGGCGTGTTTATTTTAAAGTAAGAGTTCTGTTCATTTGAATTGGAAAGAAATGAATGATGCATATCATTGCCACTGGTGTGATGGCATCGCGTGTTTCGAAGACATTAAGCTGGTTTTATCGAAGAAATAAGGATTAAATAAGCGGCAACCGCAGCGAATCCGGCCGGCTCGACAGAGCCGAGCGAGCGGAGGGGCGGCGCGCTCACCTTGCGGCTGATGATGGAGTGCACGGTGGCGCGGCCGTCGCGGATCATGAACAGGAACTTGGCGTTGGGGAACAGGTCGAGCACGTAGGTGCCCATCTTGAGCACCAGCGGGTCCTTGTTGCAGAGCCGCGGCGCCGGCTCGCCGTGGCGCGCGATCACCTCGAGGCAGAACGCCGCGATGGCGTTGTCCAGCACCTCCTTGCCCACGCCGGCCGCGTCCAGCCGCGCGCTCTCCTTGGCGGAGCGCGCCCAGTGCTGCCGCATCTGCAGGATGCGCGGCACCACGCGCGTCTCCTGGCCGCAGCGCACGTCGGGGTGCGCGTCCAGCATGGCGCGCATCAGCGTGGTGCCCGAGCGCGGCACGCCGCCGATGAAGATGAGCGGCAGGTCGCGGCCGGCCACGCGGCCCGCGCGCGCGCCCGCCCCCGCCCCCGCGCCCGCGCCCGCGCCCGCCCCGCGCCACGCCCACAGCAGCAGCGCCGCGCCGGCCAGCGCCAGCGCCGCGCGCCAGCGCCCCCAGCGCCACATGGCCCGAGCCTGCGCCAACTGCGCCAACACAACACACACCCGAGCCTATATTACAGTTACAGAACTGTATAAATGACGCTCTCCACTTGTGTTGGATCCTTCCCTTTCCGTATTTGAAATAATGTAAGTTTGTCAGTATTTGACAGGCAGACCCCGACAGGAATGGTTAGTTAGGTATGTCGACACGCGTGGACGTATGATCGCACGATCTACTTCAAACAGAGAAACATGAGTGTGCAGAAGTACTTGTGACTTTTTTCTGAAGGATTAAAAGTTAATAATAATTGTTATTTACAGTAAACTTGCTTTCGACTGCAGCGTCACCCGTGTATTAGTTTTAGATTTTTCTGACAAGTTGTGCTGTAGCTCCTCAACCAAATCATGTGTTTTTCGCAATAAAAAGTAGACTAAATATGTCACTAGTAGAAAATGTACTTACTTCGATTAATTGAAATTAATTTTGTTTATCAGAACTTTGCTCGATAATCGTTGAAGAAAAACTCTGTGCCAATTATTTCCTGTGCAACTGACTATTTATTTAATTTTTCACTTAAATTACAAATGACCTATCTAACGCAAGTGTGAGGCGAAGCAGCCGGCTGATAAATGATGCCCAGCTGTTTTGTGAAGCCTTTGTATTGCCTACCTCATCATCTTTAGAGCAATGTAAGCAAATTACATGGTTTGATGAATTCCACATTTCATTGGGTCAATTCCCAAACAAAAATATCCAATAATAAATATAAAATACATTATAATTTATAAATAAACATCTGACTTATTTGTCATTTGTATATTGTTTACCACTAGCTAGAGAGAGAGTATCAGTATGTGAAAAGTGTGTTTTGCTTTGGCAGCTGTACCTGGTACTCAGTCAGTGAGGCCGCTGCGGGGGCACTCCTGCAACAAGCAAGAGCCAATAATGTACATGTTTCATACCTTTAGGTGTGACAAAACTAGTGAATTCACATAAATCAATCAATGAAGTAATAAAACCACATGAAATTGTAATGGCATTCCATGGCAACCACTATTTCTTTGAACCGTGTGGCTTGCATTGACATCAGCACACCACCACCAGCAGCCTGCAGGTAGCAAGGAAGCCCCTCATGTAGACATCTTCATATCTCATATGAACAACAGAAAATGTATTGTGTAAACAATGGTCACATCGGCGAGCTGTGTAGGTCTAATGAAAAAAAAATACTCTTTATCTTATCACATTAAATGACCATCAACCAACTGGCATTTGCAGCTTGCAGCGTCTACAAGTGATAAACATAGAACCATGACCGAAATTAATTATTCCTACAACTCCACGTCTATGGATCGGTAAACGAGTACAAATTGTATAAAATTTACAACAAATGAATGTGAATAATGGATTATTCAAAGAATGTAATAAACGTACACTACCTATATAAAATTCTGCACTATAAAGGAGTAGCACTGCGTCGCAGCGAGCGCATGTTTTCGGTAAAATTCTTGTTTATACTGAAAAGCGCAAACTGCCGGCGCTGCTGCTCGCGCCCGCTCAGCTCACAACAACCCGCTGCGTCAGCCCGGCTGGCCGCGGCACTGCTCGGCTCCTCCGGTCGCGCTCGCGCCTGCACACTCCAGCACGAACACGAGTTACATCAGATGCAGCAACGTGACATTAATGATCCTGACTTAGCTAAACAAATAAAAAAAAACAAATTTTCCGTCCAACTTTTCGTTCTCAAGCTTCCTCTACTCTACCAACCAACCACTGTTTGTCAAGTCCAACCAACACTGTCAAATGTCAAATGTCAACGTCAATGCTGTCAAATACTGTCTGACATTGACAATAGATTCAAAATGGATTCAAACCATAAACACATCATAAACAGAATGCAAAATTTAGGGTACGTTCAAGAAGCTATCCGTGAAATCTAATCTACTTTATCCACCCTTGGCCTCAGACCGGCAGTACGACGGAAGTGCCGTTGTTCATGTTCGGACGTCATCAAAATCAAAATCAAAATCACTACTAAACTAACACAATTTCTTCGGAAATTAGATAAAGATAGCATCAGTGTTTGCAAATGGCATGAACTGTTATATTTTATTTTATCATTTTATAATAGAGCTGTGAGAAACCGTATGTATTCGGTACTGAGTAACGGGTGCGCCATCTAGTGCGAAGTAACGAAACGTTACTCACGAATGCGTTTCGTTACTCGCACTTTTCGTATGGTTACCTTACCTTCACTGTTTCCGTTCACGCAAGTAAGTACCGTTGACGCGTGTGTGTATTGAATTGAAACGTTAAACGCAATACGCATGCGCGCTTTTTCGCCGAATTTAAAAACATACGTTACAAATCTTGTTTCAATTTGGTTTAAAACATGTTTTATTTTTTTTAATGTTTAATTTCATTCAAAGCAAAACTACTTTTATGTTGATTATCGTTAGAATGTTGTATTATTTTATTGTCAATGAATAATTTTTGACACTTATTTGTTGCTTTTTCATTATAATTGATGCGTAATGTATTGCAATGTCGTACTGTACGCAATACGACTCAAATCGTTGCTCTAACGTAACATAGTATAGCATGCTGTAAGATGTAAGAAGTAACGAGTAACGTAACGATACGATAGTAACGAGTACTATTTGTTAAAGTAACGAATACATGCGGGTACGTTTTTTTTCGTTACTTTTACACCACTATTTTATAACAAATTTGACAGATGAAAATGTTACCAGGTATGAGAAAAAAATTACAGCGGTAATTCATATCGATGAAATTTTATCAATGTAGCTGAGTTATAAGTTATACACGTATAGTAAAGTACATAAACCGTGAAGATAATACAAATGCACTATCGTTGGAAGGGACTTACGATTGCGTGAATACTAATTTCTTTGTGTCTGTGGTTATATGTATTTGGCCTTAGAGTTCAAAAGCTTTCCATTCGGTTCCATTTGACAAACATCCCGAGATAATTATAGTATACGTTCTACGAGTTTCGACTATAATCAGTGACCTGTTAAATTATTGAATCTTTGTTTTGTTACTAGTATTCGGAACATATCCAAGAATATTATAGTTAGATCGGTATTAACAATGTTAAAATTGTTATTTGTATTAGAATTTTAATTTAATTCTATCGCAAAGCGCATTAACATAACATAATGACATTTACAAGGAATACTCAAACATCGCGTCTTATCCCTTTGAGCCCAATGAGGTTCTCCCGTGGACGGTTGCATTTTAATTGTTCCATCTGACATTTAGGCCGCCTTGCAGGAAGAAATACATCTCAAATTTAGTTAGTCGCTAAATCTGATTTAAAGCTTGACGGTTCCATGCATTTTGACCTACTAAATAAATTGAGTTACACTAAATAAATCGAGCTTTTTAATTCTTCCAGCAAGACGGCCTAATTGAAAAAATATTTTGTAAAAATTTAAATTTTCAAATGATTATATGTATTTTTAAATACGGCAACACTGACAGTCAATGCCAAACGGAACAAAGATTGGAGATCTTAGGATTCTATCCAAGAATTCAGTGCAAAGGTGTAAATAATTCAAGAAATAATTAGTGAGAAATGCTGGAAAGACTAATTGTAACGTTTTACTTTGCGATGTGTGTACGTTGTCATGTTAATTAGTGATTACTGCAGTAGACTCAGCGGCGCGAAATCATTCAATATGGCCGCCGGAACGGGATCCGATTTTAAGTTTTGTTTACTGCGGATTCGCGAGTGTTATTTTTGTTACTAACGCAATAAATGCTTCCGATAAGTGGATATTTTTAGGGCACAGTCAGTGGCTTCTATGATCTCATTGAATAGTTTTAAAAATATTTTAAGTGAATTGATTTCATAATAAAAAAAATAATTAATGATAATACAGTATATTCGGCGCCGTGTCTAATGTGAATGCTCGTGAGAGTCCAAAGGTGAAGTGAATCAGTGTTTTCTCCCGACCTGAGTTGCACCTCGCGATGTCACAGCATGAGCGACTGCTGTCGCGATGAGCTCGCCGAGCCCGCTCCTGCTGTCGCCGCTGCCCTGCCGCCACTCATGGTAATACACCTCAGGGCCGGCTGCCGGTGCCTGGTGCGCATTCCTGTAGCCTGTGTCTAACGTTATTATTGTCAATAGCATTGCTTACTGGTGCCCAAATTATCAAACAAGTGTTTTGTAACTGTTTTTGACTAGTTAACCAGAATGGAATATGTTGCCGTTTAGTTTAAGGACCGTTTAAAGGTGATTTCATTCATTTATTCGCCTCTTCTCCATAAGCAAAATACTAGAATGTGAGAACAATAAAGTACTCTCCATGCTATGTTATGGACACAATAAATTTTGTTAAAAAATATACACTGTCCAAAAATTATTCATTCTTCCTTCAGCAGGCTTCAAAGTGTAGTGTCTTAGGGGTAACATGATTTTGAATCAGAAATTACAATTAATAAATAACCTTTACAGGGGTGTTAACTCTAACAAACCCAACCATGTGCCAAAATATTACAGAAAATTGTAAGATCAATTGTATTTGTTTTTATATTCGTCTGACAAACAGCTCTGATGATAAGATGGATAAGTAAATGGGTTCCTGGTCTAAGGACAACAAAAAGCTATTTTTAATGGTTTGGCAAAGAACACTAGTAGTTACCACAGAGGTATTGTGACACTACTATTTGGATCTCCTTATCATTTTATATTTGGGGGATCCAGAGAGTGGAGCCTAGCGGGCATCACAATAGACACTGGTTTCACAGGAAAGTATATAATAAGTACATTTTATTTAATTTATCAACAATGTTGAAGGAAATGATTTAAATTTTTACATTCCATGGGGGCTTTATGGCATAAACATTTATGTTTATTCTATTTTTGCCAGAACATAAATCATAACGATAATAGGTCACTTAAGTACAAATGTGTAAATATACAATGGTTCAAAATATATGTAAATGTAAACATGTCATAATGAACAAAAGAAAAATCAATTAGATGCCACAGAACCTAAGAGCCTGATTATTTGATAGAAAAAACGAATAGAATAAAAGATAGAAGGTCAAGAGATCCCCTTGATTATTACCTTTTCGTATTGTACAAGATTCAAAAAGTATATTTAGTGTTTAATTAATGTCAGCATGTTTGTAAGGGCGAACAACAAGATTAGTCAAATAGCATTTTGAACATTTTGCCCCAGATTCTGTCTTGGAAACATTTTGACTAAAAGTGCATGTTGCCCATAGTATATGTGGCCCCCTGAAACATTCAGACAAACTAACCTGTAGCACAAATATTTTGTACTGTTTTACAGTGCTACATCTCAATATTTATGCATTGTGGCATTGCATTTGTACTAAAATTACCTGTCAACCCCAGGTCAATGATCCGAGACATAAAAGTTGTACCTTTTTAAAGAGGTCAGATGCCTGCAGCTTCAAATATACAGGGTGTCAAAAACTATGGGACATGCAGGGAAAGTACCTTAAATATCGGAGATAGGATATTTTGCTGATTTTATGTTATTTTTAAAAGTTAGTTATACTGCATTCAAAAATATTTTAAAAATTACTTGCTTTGTCTGAGAATTGAACCAACTTAAATATGAAAAAAAAAACACTCATTCCCTTAAAACCATAATTGCAAAATAGCAAATTGCCGACATACCAGTTTTAAGTAACTGTTAAATAAGTGTTGTGGCAGAATACCAGTGTTTTGCTCCTACAAGCAATGTTTTTTTTTTTTTTTTTTTTTATTAAAGGTCTACAAACTGGATATTACATCCTATCTAACAGAGTAAAGTGCTAGCTAGGTATTGACTTACACTTAGTGTATACCCTAAAATAGTAGACACATCATGCACTTAAGGTAAACAGTTATTTATAAAAAGAAATTATTCCTACAAAATCCTTAGAACAATTGCTATTTCACAAAATGATTACCTATAGGTACTTGTTTATACCAACAACGTTGACCACTGAGCCATGGCCCTTTTGTGCTACTGTAGCTCACACAAACAAAGATAATGTTCTAGTTTTAAGTTTTGGCTTGATTTGTTTATATTTTATGTAATCTTGATTGTGTGTTGGCAGTACCAAATAAATGTTTTATCTATCTATCTATCTACCAGCTCATCAAAATATCAGACTCGCACTATACCATACTTTCTTTATATTGTGTTTAGTTTCGTATAAGTTTTATATAATACCATGTTTTTAAGGCACCATGTTCCCTATAAAACTATATACCCAAAATATAAAATTTTGAAATCATAAGAATCTCTAAGCACTGAAATACCTTGACAAACCAGATTCGCAAAACACAATCTTCTCAAAAACCACTTGATCTCACCTAAATGTTATCATGTACTACATGAATTTTCAAACAGTATAGAAGTATGGTCTGGTGCATCCCCACAAACCCAAATTAGCCAAGTGTGAAAAATATTGCCTGCATCAATTAAATTTTTATTTCTTCTTAGCCCACTGTTTTATTGTCTATCACTCTATCAGTACTTATGTAATCTACTAAATTAAAAACCAGCTCTTTTAGGAATTTAGGCATTCGGAAATAAATTATATGTACATAATTACATATACAGCATCTTGTGTGTTGGGAATTGTATTTTGCGAGCTTTGTCTTTTCATTATGTGGTATAGTGGGAATAGGGTTGGAAATGGTACATAGTGTATTGAGAACAAGTTGGTTTGGCAATCCAATTTGTAAAGAAACACAGTAACAAGAAAGTGTGGGGAATCTAATTCATAATTTTTTTCACATTTAAGTCTGTTCGATTCCCAGAGAAAGCAAGTGTTTTTAGGATATCTTTGAATGCAGTATTACTAACTTTAAAAAATAACATAAGATGTCCTTTCCCTTCATGTCCCATAATCTTGGGACGCCCTATAATGTCCATGATGAAGCAGTTCTTGTCCCTACGGCACTGTGTCTGGATCGCTTTGCACAGGTCAGAGTGTTCCCTCACCTCATGATACCTGCTGAAATATACCAGATTAATGTTAAGACATCAAACCGCGAGGATCGTTTCGGTCACGTGTCGTGTCGCGTATGTAATGTTTGCGTTGCGGCAGGGGGTGGAGCGCGTGGGAGGCGCGGGGGGCGCCGGGGGCGCGGAGGCGCTCAACGGCGCCGCCGCGCCGCCCGCGCGCGCCGACGAGCCGCCCCGCAAGCGCGCCAAGCTCGCCGACGACGCGCCCGCGCTGCGGCGACGCGTGCTCGAGTACAAGCTGCTGCGCCTCAAGACGCTGCGCGACCGGTGAGTGATGCAGCCTGCAGGTACCTTCAGGATTCTGTACCGCGCGGTCCGGCCGATGCTCACCTTCCGTCGTTCATAGGTACACGGAGCAGCTGAGCGAGCTGTTCTTCCTGCAGTCGAACGGCAACATGATGGACTACGCGGCCTGGCGCAAGAGGCCGCCGCAGCCGCAGCTGCTCGCGTTCCTCGAGGCGCGGCGGCCGCCCCCCGTGGCGCCGCCGCCGCCGCCGCCCTCGCCGCCGCCCGCCGCGCCCGCGCCCGCGCCGCCACCCGCGCCGCCGCCCGCCGCGCCCGACCCCGCCCCCGCCCCCGCTCCCGCCCCCGCCTCGGCGCCTGCGCCCGCGCCCGCGCCCGCGCCAGCCGACGAGATGGTGGAGAAGGCGCGTCAGGAGGCCTACGTGGCAAGCCGCGTGGCCGAGCTGGCGCGCGCGGGGCTCTGGGCCGAGCGCCGGCTGCCGCGTGTGTGCGAGCCGCCGCGCCCCAAGACGCACTGGGATTACCTGCTGGAGGAGATGGCCTGGCTCGCGCAAGACTTCGCGCACGAGCGCAAGTGGAAGAAGCAGGCCGCCAAGAAGGTACGCATCATGCGCGTTGCCGTTCGTATCTTGTACTGTTGATCATCATCTCCAGCCTACATACGTCACACTGCTGGGCACAGGCCTTCTCTCAGAATGAGAGGGCTTGGGCTATATGTATAGTTCCCACGCGGGCCCAGTGCCGAATGGGAACTTCACACACACTATTGAATTGCGTCGCAGATGTTAGCAGGTTGCCTCACGAAGTTTTCATTCACCGAAAAGCTCGTGGTATTATTGCACATAAATTCCGAAAAACTCGAGTTGCGAGCTCGGGCTCGAACCCACGACCCTCTGAAGCCACAGGTCAAACCACTACCACGGCTCTTTTAATGATAAAGTAGGTATGATCATTTTTGTCTTAATTTTCAGTGCGCCCGGGCCGTGCAAAAATATTTCCAGGACAAGGCGGTAGCCGCACAGAAAGCTGAAAAGGCCCAAGAGTTACAATTAAAGAGAATCGCAGCCTTCGCCGCGAAAGAAATAAAAACATTCTGGCTAAACGTGGAAAAGGTGAGTGGCAGCGATCACAGCGCTCGGCTGTCGCCTCGACGCCAAAGATACGATACGCGGCCGCGACGCGTGGCGGGAGACCGCGACCGCGAAAAAGCAACGTATGCAATGAAAACTTGTAGTAGTAGCTCTGCGCGCAGACAAAATTCACCACTAGTGTTATAACTATTGTTAACATAATTAATTAGTACAAAACATGCAAATTTATGAATTGGCATTGTTCATTTTTTTTAGTATGCTCCAATTCGAAAACCTTTTCCAGGAAAACCATCAATTATCCGATTTATCTTGTCCGATTTCAAAAATACTTTATGATTGCAGATATTTTTGTAAAAGTTACTTTGAACCTTTGTTTGACCGAACGACCCGGTTTTTAGACAGAATCCAGCATCGAATGTTTGCCACAAAAATGAAAAAAAAAAAGTACCTATGGCAACTGTCACGTGTCACTGTCAAATCGACAAAACCATAGACAAAGCCGTTTTTTTTATAGCCAGCCGAACGAAGGCGATTGGGATTCTGTCTAAATTCACGAATTATCAAACAACGAAAAAATATTTATTATTAATTAACAAAGCTACGTAAAAGCATAATATTCAAATTAGTTGCTTGAAATAGTCCATTTTATCAAATAATGGTGTTAAAAGCGCAGCTTAAAAAAAAAACAATGCCAATTGCATGTTTATTCAAAACCACAAACTCAATCTACCACAGAGCAAAACCAACTACATATATGACAATTGGTTTTTTTCAATTTTCCTAGCCATAGCAGTTTCCTATTGGTAAATTTCTGCCTCGCACAACACTTTAGCCCTGGTACATCGTAATGCCGAGGAAGTTCACAAAAGTCGAGACGCAACATCGGGCCGACGCCGACCGATCGCGGTTTCCTATAGGGTAAAGCGGTGGACAACACCGTCGCGGTCTCCGTGTCCGGTCTCTAGTCGCGCTCGCCGCGTCGGTTCCCTAAACGCATGTTCGTGTGTCGCAGCTCGTGGAGTGGAAGCGCGAGCGGCGCGTGGAGCGCGCGCGCAAGGAGGCGCTGGACGAGCAGCTGAGCTACATCGTGGACCGCACGGAGCGCTACTCGCGGCAGCTGGCCGCCAACCTGCACGCGCCCGCCGCGCCCGACACGCCGCCCTCCGACGACGAGTTCACGCCGCGCGGCGCCTCCAGCGACGACGAGGAGACCATCGCCGCCGCCGAGCGCGAGGCGCGCCACGACGCCGCGCACCACCGCCAGGAGCTGGACGCGCTGCGCAGCGAGGCGCACCGCGCGCTGCCCGACCTGCTGCCGCCCGGCTACCCGCCCTCGCCCGCCGCGCCCGCCGCGCCCGCCGCGCCCGCCTCGCCCGCCTCCTCCGACTACAGCGCCGCGCAGGACTCGGCCGACGACGAGGCCACCATCGCGGCGCAGGAGCGCGACGAGCGCGCCGCCGGGCCCGCCGCCGCGCAGGCCGAGATCGACGCGCTGCAGCGCGAGGCCGACCTCGACCTGGACGAGCTGCGCCGCCGCTACGCCGCCGCGCCGCCCGCGCGCTCCGACACGGACGGCGACAGCGACACCGACGCCGACGCCGGCTCCGACAGCGACGACGACGCCGCGTCCTCGGGCTCGGCCTCGTCCGGCTCGGAGGCCAGCGCCGGCTCGGCCTCGCGGCTGGCGGCGCTGGTGGAGGCGGGCTCGGAGCGGCGCGTGGAGGCGGCCGCGTCGCTGGCCGCCACGCTGCAGCCCACGGGCACCACGCTGCAGTCCACGGCCGTGGCCACGCCGGTGCCGCGGCTGCTGCGCCACCCGCTGCGCGAGTACCAGCACGTGGGGCTGCACTGGCTGGCCACCATGCACGCGCGCCGCCTCAACGGCATCCTGGCCGACGAGATGGGGCTCGGCAAGACCATCCAGACCATCGCGCTGCTGGCGCACCTCGCGCTGGAGCGCCGCGACTGGGGGCCGCACCTCGTGGTCGCGCCCACCTCCGTCGTGCTCAACTGGGAGATGGAGTTCAAGAAGTGGTGCCCCGCCTTCAAGATCCTCACCTACTACGGCACCATCAAGGAGCGCAAGCTGAAGCGCGTCGGCTGGACCAAACCCAACTGCTTCCACGTCTGCATCACCTCCTACAAGCTGGTCGTGCAGGACCACCAGAGCTTCCGCCGCAAGCGCTGGCGCTACCTCGTGCTCGACGAGGCGCAGAACATCAAGAACTTCAAGAGCCAGCGCTGGCAGATGCTGCTCAACTTCCACACCGACAGGTAACGCCTTCCCGCTCCCGCCTCCTACTTGCCCGTATCTCCCGCTGACAGAATATATATTACTTTTTTTTTCATTTATTTACTAGATACTAGCTTCTGCCCGGGACTCTGTCCGCGTAGAATTAGCAAATCCTGTATAATTTCCCTATTCTGTAGCGGGAGTCTACGCGACAATTTTCACCGCGAGTGGATAAAATCACATTTACTTAATTTTTGTGAGCTGGTTGTTGAGAAAAAGTTTTTGACAAAAAAAACTTCAAGCGTCAGTCGGATTTAAGTTTTGAAATGTCAAATTCCTGTTCTATTGACGAGTCAATAGTACTCGATTGCGGTGAAATGTTTGTTAGGTGTGTGAATGCTAAATTATGATTCTAATAAAACGGTCAAATGTAATTAGGAGTTCGCTTTTTTAGATCCTCAGATATTGATTTAGAAATTAAGCGGCCCAAAAACTAACGATTTTAATGGAAAAAATGGAATTTGTTGTTTTTGTTGAAAGACTCATATTTAGGGACCATTCGGGTCCTCAGATATCGATTTTGAAAACAATCTGTCCAAAAACTAAAGATTTCAAAATGGCGGCCATTTTTGATAATAGATTCATGTTTGGGGACAACTCGGATCCTCAGATATCGATTTTGACAACAATCGGTCCAAAAAGTAAAGATTCCAAAATGGCGGCTAGTGTTTTATTTTTAATTTCTGTAAAACCGTAAAAGTAAATAAAAATCAAGAAGTTAAATTCTTGATTCATTTGATAGTACCTGTTACTACATCCCACAGTTACACAATGAGGCGAACTTTTGACATACTTGTTAATGGCTCCCGTACCGCGCGTAGATACTGTTATTTATTCATTTGCCGTGCTTCATCCTCTCCCACCATCCGCTCGCGCTCCCGAGTCACGCCCCTCGTCTCTGTGGCAGGCGGCTGCTGCTGACGGGCACGCCGCTGCAGAACAGCCTGCTGGAGCTGTGGTCGCTGATGCACTTCCTGATGCCGGACGTGTTCGCGTCGCACTCGGAGTTCCGCGAGTGGTTCCAGCCCGTGGCGGCGCTGGCCGGCGAGGGCGGCGCGGGCGCGGGCGGCGCCGCGCTCGTGCGCCGCCTGCACGAGGTGCTGCGCCCCTTCCTGCTGCGCCGGCTCAAGGCCGACGTGGAGCGCCAGATGCCGCGCAAGTACGAGCACGTGCTGCTCTGCCGCCTCGCCAAGCGCCAGCGCTGCCTGTACGACGACTTCATGGCGCGCGCCAAGTGAGTGCCGCCCCCCCCGCCCCCCGCACCGCGCACCCCGCACCCGCTAACCGCCGCCCTCCCGCAGGACCAAGGAGAGCCTCGCGTCCGGCAACCTGCTCAGCGTGATCAACGTGCTGATGCAGCTGCGCAAGGTGTGCAACCACCCCGACCTGTTCGAGCCGCGGCCGGTGAGCTCGCCGCTGCAGCTGCCGGCGCTGCGGCTGCGCGTGCCGGCGCTCGCGCTGCTGGGCGCGGTGGCGGCGCGCGTGCGCACGGCCGCGCGCCTGGCCGGCGACCTGGCCTCGCTCGAGGCGGCCGGCGCCGGCGCCTTCCCCGCGCACCGCGCGCGCCACCTGGCGCCGCCGCGCCGCCTGGTGGAGGAGCTGTCCAGCGCGCCCGCGGCGCCGCGGCCGCGCCCGCCGCCCGCGCGCCTGCGCCTGCACCTGCGCCTGGTGCCGCGCGCGCCGCCCGCGCTGCCGGCCGCCGCGGCGCCGCCGCCCGCCCCGGCGCGCGCGCGCCCGCCCGCCCCCGCCGCGCCGCCGCCCGCCCCCGCCCTCGCCGTCACCCCCGCCGGCGCCGCGCGGCTGGAGGCGCGCCGCAAGGCCTGCCTGCAGCGGCTGGCGCACGTCAACGAGCGCCGCTGCTGGCGCCTGCCGCTGTACGGCGCCGACCTGCGCGCCGCGGTGCGCGCGCCGCCGCCGTCGCCGCCGGCCGCGCTCGAGCCGCCGGACCTGGAGACCTTGCTAGAGAGCATGCGCGACATTATCGACCGGTGAGCGCTCCGATCTTGTTCTGCTACAGGTTGGGCGCTATGCGATACGTGTGCCACGCGAGCCGAGGACGTCTCGCGCGAGACGCTCTACCGATGAAATGGTCGAGTTTAGCAGGGCGTCCCATCCGCGACTATGCCGCTTGAATGAAGACTAGTTTTATTATTTCGTGCTTCTGTCCGCGACTTCGCCTGCGTAGAATTACACATAAACCTTCTTCTTGAATTATTTATCTATAAAAACAATTGGCATCAAAATCCGTTGTACACAACGGAACGCTTTTGAAGATAAGCATACGTAGGGACAGACGGACAAAAAGACACCGGAAAGCGACTTTTTTTTTTATACTATGTAATGATAGTAATCAAATTTTACTCAAAGTCGTTTTAATTGAAGCCGGCCCGACTGGCCTTATCGATCCGGCCGGTGGATTAAAAATGCACCGCGACTTTTAGGCTAGCCGCAGACGCACGGAATCCTGATTCGTTTTCCTGATCAGGAATTCAGATTCGGAAACCTGAATGCAAACCTTTCATACAAAATGTTTACAAAGCGCACACGTTTCGTAAAGTTTCCGAACGGAAAAAAAACTTAACGTTCTTTCCGAATGCGAGCCGCGCGTTCGGGTTGTCAGAACGGAACAAAACCTAATGGCGTCATTCCGAACGCAGCGCTCGCATACTTTTTGTATCAACCACCGCACACGAACGGAAATTTCCATTCAGAATCATCTGATGGCTGTGCCATTGACATCCTGTAAAATTTGAAGAATTCTTCTGGGTGTGCTCGTAGTTGTGCTCTTTTAAGATATAATTGACTCTCTTTTAATCTCCGAGTATGTAATGGGTACACCCAACGTTATTGGCTACACCCAATAACGACGTTTCCGCCGCTTCTTGTTTAGCGCCAGTAACACCGCAATAGCGATCAATTCGTCGTCGTCCATGTCCAGACGTGCTTTCACAATAACGTCACTGTAAGTACTGGCAGAAAAAAACCTAATACGAAAAATCAAACGTGTGCGCCAAGCTTACGGAATGCCGAATCTGAATTCCTGATCAGAAAACCGAATCAGGATTCCGTGCGTCTGCGGCCAGCCTTAATGTAAAGAAACCGGGAACGGAATGCGGTTCCGGCTGTTTTTAAAAATAAAAGTATATGTGGTGACGCGCGTGTCGGTCTGTCGGCGCAGGTTCAGCGTGTGCTGGCGCGCGTGCGTGGCGGCGGCGCCGGCGCTGGAGGCGGGCGCGGGGCGCGGCGCGCGCGGCTGGCGGGGGGCGGCGCGCGCGGCGGCGGGCGCGGCGCGGGGGGGCGCGCGCGCGCTGCTGGCCGCGCTGCACGCCGCCGCCGCGCCGCAGCGCGTGGCCTTCCCGCACCCGCGCCTGCTGCAGTACGACTGCGGCAAGCTGCAGGCGCTCGCGCCGCTGCTGCGCCGCCTCAAGGCGGGCGGCCACCGCGTGCTCATCTTCACGCAGATGACGCGCGTGCTCGACGTGCTGGAGGGCTTCCTCTCGCTGCACGGCCACGCCTACGCGCGCCTGGACGGCGCCACGCGCGTCGAGCGCCGCCAGGCGCTGGTCGAGCGCTTCAACGCGGACGCGCGCCTGTTCGCGTTCATCCTGTCCACGCGCTCGGGCGGCGTCGGCCTCAACCTGACGGGCGCCGACTGCGTCGTCTTCTACGACTCGGACTGGAACCCCACGATGGACGCGCAGGCGCAGGACCGCTGCCACCGCATCGGCCAGACGCGCGACGTGCACGTGTTCCGGCTCGTCACGCAGGCCACCGTCGAGGAGAACATCCTGCGCAAGGCCGACCAGAAGCGCCGCCTCGGCAGCCTCGCCATCGACGACGGACACTTCACCACGAGCTACCTCCGCGAGGTATGTACATCGGCCGACGCTCCGGCGGCGCGCTGCTCGTTTCGTTCCGTACAAACTTGTAATCGTGATTCGTTCTCGTCACGCAGACCAGCATAAAGGAGCTGTTCGGCACGGAGGCGGAGGGCGCCAGCGTGGCGGGCGCGGGCGGCGGCGAGCTGGAGAGCGCGCTGGCCGCCGCCGAGGACGAGCAGGACGCGGCCGCCGCGCGGCTGGCGCGCCACGAGCAGCAGGGCGAGCTGGCCGAGTTCGACGAGACGCTGCCGCTCGCGCCCGACGACGCGCCCGCGCCGGCCTCGCCCGCCGACGCCGCCGCCGGCGAGCTCGCCGCGCTCATGAACCAGGTCGGCGCCGCGCTTGTCGCACACCATTCGCGAGCTCGAGCTCGACTAACACTAACAGACGCGTGTTTATCGATTTCAGTTGACACCGATCGAGAAGTACGCGATGCGCGTCGTCGAGAGCAGCGAGGAGGGCTGCGAGGCGGAGCGCGCCGCGCTGAGCGCCGTGCGCCGCGCGCTCGGGGACGCGCGCCGCCGCCTGCGGGAGCCCGCGCCGGCCGCCGCGCCCGAGCCCGAGCTGACCTACAGCCGCCGCGACGCCGCCAGCAAGGTGCGCCCCCGCCGCCGCCGCGTGGCGCCCGCCCGCCCGCCGCCCTCGCCGCCGCCCTCGCCGCCCGCCCCCGCCGCCGCCGCCCCCGCCGGCGCCCGCAGCACGCGCTCGCGCGGCACGGTGCACATCAACCTGTGGACGCTGGACGAGCGGCGCGCGCACGCGCCGGCCGAGGGCGGGCCGCCGCGCCGCGCGCGCCTGCGCAACGGCACGCTCGACGCCTGGCTGGCCGCGCCCCGGACCGATAACAATAAATGATTTGACACGAACCGTTTGCGTTTTATATTCCTGACGTTCGACGTTTTGGTGCCTCGGCCGTGAATGCTTGGAGTCTCCCGCGGGGCGGGGCGGTGTTTCCGCGCGAAGCCACCAAAACCGCGACGTCAGGGATGTAACTCGCAAGCATTTACGGGCGAGGCCGAGCCGGGCGCGCGGGGCGTGCCGCCGCTGTCGATCCCGTGTTTGAAACGGTGCGGCTCGTTCCCGCGCGCCCGCTCCCGCCGGCCGACCCCCGCCGGCGCAGGCGACTCGCCGGGAGCGAATTCGTGTCACGCTACTTATGCACGAAATATCCGTTTCTCCTGACATTCGATCAGCGCCCTGTCCCGGTATAAAAAAGTTGCACCGGATCCAATAGAAAAATGGATGGTTGCGACTAACAGAACTCTTAAGAATTACGAATGTTTCTGGAAATGGGTATGCTCACACGCAACGCTCGACGCTGATAAAACATTCTGCACACGTATAACAAGTAAATACTCGTGGTGCATGTGAGCTGTAGACACGTTCGGCCCCGGGAGCGCTGCGCGACCCCTTGCGCCAGGCCAGCCGAGTGCGGCGCAGCACGCTCGCTGGCTGCGCGCGCGCACGGCGGCTGCCGCCCGCGCCGGCTCGGGCCGCAGCCGCAGTGCACTGCGTGTACATAATACAGTTCACATATCATTTTGGGCTTTCGGTGCCGAGCGGCTATCCGGATAAATACGTACATAGCCTTTATTTACGCGTTTGACATCATTTGGAGCGATTTGAGTTTCAACATAATAATGATAAGTAAGTACAATACTGAATAATAAATTAGAGGAAAAAGGCAAGTCTTCGAAAACATACGAGTCGCCGAGTCCCCGACGTGCGAGAATGAATTCTGTGGACAGTCTAGGGCATAAATATCGATACGGGCATTACGTCAAGTAGATCTCTCACCGACCGTATTGTTTGTGGTAACGTACGTATATTTACGCTCTTGACTGGACATCAGGTATAGGAATGGCGTCGTTTGTATTTCCACTCACGCGTCACATTTTCGGTCCTCCTGAAATAAATCTCACACTTTAAGGATTCATGCCTCAGTTGCGCATAGGATTGGTTGATTTGTTGTCCGTCCGTTCGTCAATCACTTTTTCTAAAGAACGCATGACTTATCGAATTAATACTGCCTCTTTCTATCTCAGATCTCAGATCCCTTGGGATAGCACCACTAAAGACAAAAATGAATAAAAAATAAAATTAATTAATTGTATCTGTTTCTTTATATTTGTACAATAAAGCATTTATTTACTTACAAAAGTCTAAAAATAATAGTACGTTTGTCTGTATATGGAATTGCATATTCGAGAGTTAAAAAAATAGAGGAATCACCTTTCGTATATATATGTAACTGGCTTTTGCCCGCGACTTCGTCTGCGTAGAATTATACATAAAAAAACCTTCCTCTTGAATCACTCTTATCTATTAAAAAAAACCGCAGCAAAATCCGTTGGGTAGTTTTGAAGATATAAGCATACATAGGGACAGAGAAAGTGACTTTATTTTATTGGGACCGTGCGCGACGACAGCGCCACGTGACAGGCGGCCATTATGGACATTATTGTCACCGCTGTCAAACAAGAAATAAGTAAATATTGTGAAAAATATTAATGAAATCTTGTGTTATTTTACTATATTACACAATTTTGGACAATGGTAGTCAGTATTATTATTGCCAATAATATTAAAATTGTTGTTTTCAGTGAAAAATTTAGAGGTTAGGTAACTTACTTTTTTTTTCTTACGGCAAATATCCACTTATTTCTTTGGTCTCGTTTCCACCATGGTCTTGAAAATTGGTAAAATTTACAGTTGCTATTCTTCTTGGTGTTATTACAATTCACAACAACACATCTTACCTGGACCATATTTTTATCTCAAAAACGATTAGAAAATGTTTACTGCAATATGGTTTTGACAGCTCAAATCAGCGATAAAAATGACAATTTTAGCCATAGCGAGCGCTGTGATCGTTTAGGCTACCCCCTCCACCCGCTTTGCACTCTGCCAATACTATGTAGTGATAGTGATGATGTAAATAAATATTTTAGGACACCATACTTGACGACTCTGGATGCATGCGACCCACGCACCCTTCCCTTACCGCAAGTGGGCGGACACGATCATACCGCGCAGACTAATCGCGTGCAAGTATTGTCTGTCTGAGTGAGAGTGTTACGTTTGCATTGCTGTTAGTTTGTGTGCGTAAGTGGAATGACAATCGAAGCGGCAACTGTTAGGGAATTACGCTTCTTGACTTATTATTCGTAGGAGTAGAATGACATTCATTACGAGAGCTGCGGCCGACTGCTGCCCGCGGCGCCGCGCGAGCCCGGCCAACGTTACACTTAGCTTATTAAGAACGCTCTGGCGTGTGTGGAATATATACAAACCGTCTCCCAACCAGTCCACTTACAATCTCGCGCTCTGTGTGTGTACAAGGTAAGCGAAGAGTCCAATTCGTTATACTTCTCAATTTCTAGGCATTCAAATAAAAAAGGCTCTCGCCAAGCCGAGATAGGAACTCCAAATGCTGCATTTACTCACTCAACAGTTGAAAACATTGTGGCAACTAGGCGCGGAATCGATCACTACGGCCCTTTCACCGCTTGAAATGCGATCCTTGGACCTAGCAATATACATATTTTCAGATGTGGGTGAGCGGCGGCGAGCGCGGCGCGCCCTGCGGCGAGCGCATGCCGGTGTGGAGCCCGCCCTCCCCGCCCGCCAGCGACGGCGACGGCGAGCTGTACTGCGAGACCTGGGCGCGCGCGCTGTACCGCCCCGGGCCCGCGCCCGACGCCGCGCTGCCCGCCGCCCGCCCCCCGCGCGCGCCCCGCCCGCCCGGCCAGGCCGCCGCCCGCGCGCCGCGCCCGCCCCGCCAGCCGCCCGCGCCGCCCTCGCTGTTCGAGCGCGCCGGGCCCCGCCCCCGCGCCCGCCCGCGCGCGCCGCCCGCCCCGCACCGCGAGCCGCCCGCGCCCGACTGGCTGCCCGCCGAGGACGCCGCGCTGCGCCGCGCGCTCCGCCTGCAGCGCCACGCGCCCGACGCGCCCGCCGCGCGCGCGCCCAACTGGGACTGGGCCGCCGAGCTGGTCGCCGACGTGGCCCGCGCCTACCGCGCGCCGCGCGCCTGCCGCGAGCGCCACGAGCGCCTCGCCGCGCCGCCCGAGCGCGCGCCGCCGCCGCCGCAGCCGCTCGCGCCGCACGAGCGCCTGGACCGGCTGGAGCGCGCGCGCCGCAAGCAGCGCAAGGGCGCCGCGCGCCGCCGCGCCGACGACGACGCGCCGCGGCCGCCGCTCGCGCGCCTCGACGCCATGCGCGACGCCTCCGAGCGCCGGCGCGCCGCGCGCAAGCGCCGCCTCGACGACGCGCCGCACCACAACCCCAAGCACGCGGCGCTGCTCGCCGACCACGGCCTCGACTACGAGCGCCCGCCCACGCCCATGGAGGTGGCCTCGCGCCGCGCCGACCGCATCGCCAAGGAGAAGCTGAAGGCTGCCGGAGCCGGCGCCGCCGCCGCGCCCGCCGCCTCGGCCGCCGCGCCGGCGCCCGCCGCCGCGCCCGAGCCCGCGCCGCCGCCCTCGCCGGCGCAGCGCGTGGTGGTCGCCGCGCCGCCCAAGCCCGACGCCGCCCGCCGCCGCGCGCCGCCCGCGCCGCCCGCCGCCGCGCCCGCGCAGCTGCTGTACCGCCAGCAGACGCTGGCCGCGCGGCACCACCTCAAGATCCTGCACCACGCCGGCGCGCAACCCGCGCAGGTGACCGCCTCGTCGTTTTTTGTACATGTTTCACATTCTAATGTCGCATTACGACAGTCAGATCGATTGGCGTCTTTCGCTTAAAAACTTACATTTGCCAGCTATTGCGGTGAGAATCTATTTCGGTGTAGCTCTAACGTGACACACTTATGACGATATTTTTGCCCCACCTGGTGCGTCTCGGTACCACGTCTCTATCTCATATAAGAAACGCTCAAATTTGAACCTTCACCTGTCAACCGACGACTCGCACGGGGCCGAGGCGGTCGATTCGAGCCCGAGCCTCGAAACCCGGCTGTACTGATTAAATATTTACAAAAGTTCCACCGCCCCCGCATTCTAACATTAGTCGTGGGTGTTGCAGAGCGTGGTGGCGGCGAGCGGCGAGGCGAGCGCGGCGGCCGCGGGCGGCGCCGGCGCGGCGCTGCGCACGCTCCAGCTGCAGCAGCTGGCGCTGCGGCGCGGCGTGGGCGGCGTGGGCGGCGTGGGCGGCGCGGCGGGCGCGGGCCGGCTGGTGGCGCGCGCGCCGCAGCACCAGCACCAGCACGTGGTGGTGGCGCACCTGCCGCACGCCGCCGTGCTGGCCGCGCACGCGCAGCACCACGCGCCCGACGCGCCGCCGCGCGCGCAGCACCCGCAGCACCCGCAGCACCCGCCGCCGCCCGCACCCGACGAACACTGATCACGCAATTAAATATTGACGACAGAACCTGCATTTCATTTCGCGCCGACGCCTCCGACTACCCCGCCCCCTCCCCCTCCCTTGACGCTCCCTGACGCTAGAAGTTTAGTCGGTGCCCGAGCGACCGAAAGAAAGGAAGGAAAGCCGGGGCCTGATTTTTGAAAGCACATCTGTGAAAATACCACTCGAAAGTGGTGAAAAATTGAGCTGAATTAGAAATGGCTCTCATTAATCGTGTGAACTAGTCGAGACTTTGATTAGAGCTGTAGTTTTGGAGATATAAAGCTGATTTATACCACTTTCGAGAGTTTCGAGTAGTACTTTCGAGTGATGTGCTTTCAAAAATCGGACCCCTGGAATGAACAACATCTAAACTAAAATTACATACACTAGCACTCTATCTGTTGAGAGATTTCAAGTAGCTACAAACTGAGATCTATCTATGCCTACATATAATAAAGCTGAAGAGGGCCGAAAATCTGACATAAAAGATATTAAAAAAAATGGCTGGGATACTTAGAATCGATAACAGAACACGTTGTAACAGTTTAGATTTTTTGTCTGTATATTTGCGAGTGAAAACGGCTGAACGAATTTTGATGCAAACTTTACTAGTCTGTTGAGATAATCACCGGCCAGGTTATAGGCCGCTTATCCACGAAAATTGCATCGTTTCCGCGGGATGACGACGAACATGTCTAATGTAACTGCCTAGAGCCGCTACGTAAGTCATTATTGAAGAATATATATTATTCTTAACATCAATTCTTAAGTCTAATTCTACGCGGACGAAGTCACGGGCAGAAGCTAGTTAGTACATAACTACATAAATTTTAGTAAGTAAAGGTCTGTTCACTTAGGTAATTTCTTTAAAAATCTTGGAGTGTAGTTAAGGCAGACTTAGTTTGGGTATCAAGGTGTACAATATAAAACACTTGGCTATGTCTGTAGCCAAAGCAGTGGCGTAACTTTAGCGTCAAAATCGTCAAATGGGGCTCCTTCCTCAATATAAAAAAAAACCGCATCAAAATCCGTTGTGTGGTTTTGAAGATATATAAGCATACATAGGGACACAGGGACAGAGAAAGCGACTTTATTTTATACTATGTAGTGAAGTGAAGTGATAGGCTATAAAGGAGTTAGGCATAATAACAGATTCCCCATACAAAGTCTGTTTTGCGGTGCCCTGTATCTCAAGATAGACTTAGGCGTAACACGTAAAATATAAATATTTTTCTCGGTTGTCTACCAGTTTACTTGTATAGTCGTAATTATACCATAAGGCTATATAATTATGTACCATGATAAAAACTTTCAAGTAAAAAGGACAAATAAAGAAAAAAAACACCTCAAAAATAAAAATAAAACAACTGTTTTAATAAGATTGTTCAACATAGATATAGAGATTAGAAATAATCAAATTATAGTGATAATGATATGGGATCTTAACTATTGTCCTGTAAATCCGGTACCTACGTCGTTTTCTTCCAAATCATTAAAAAACTGCCGGTAACCGATAGGGAATCGACTCACACAGTTTTAAGGATCCTTGATTAGTATAAAGGTGCAATTTTTCAATTTTCCCGCGGGATAAAAACACGAGGTAATTAATTAAGACTATAGAATAGAATAGAAGTAGAATTAAGACTATTTTATTAGTAGATACTATTCCTAGAGGATCACGTAGGTGCTCTAAGAAGGGATTTTCCGAATTTCCCACGGGATAGGAAAAAAAACCTTACACTTGGAGACATGAGTGGACGAATGGGGTATGGTCGTCACTCTGACGTTATCTGCGCGGACGAAATCGCGGGCAAAAGCTAGTATATCTATATATATAAAAGAAAGTCGTGTTAGTTACACTATTTATAACTCGAGAACGGCTGAAAATTGAAAGGGAGGTAGCTTAGGACCAGGAGACAGACATAGGATACTTTTTATCCCGATTTTCCCACGGGATTGGAAAATTCCGAAATGTTGTAGGTACTAATAAAGCTACAGACATTAAATTTAACATGCCTACACATTATTCCTAGACTTTGTTCCGCCTTAAATTTGAAAAATTCCTTTGTAAGTGCATCTTTATACTAATCAAGGAATAACGTGTAGCTGAGAAACAGTAAAAACCAAGTTCAGGGAGCACTCGCTAAGAATGCACTAGTCTTGAAATTTCAAGTTAAAGGTAGGTACTTAACACGTTCGCTGCGGGGCTCAACTTGAAAGACTCTTGGCTGGTGCGGTTGAGATCGAATCAGCCCAATCTGGAACTCTTTTACAGTGCGGGTGAGGCCGAATCGCTCTCAAATTTCAGTAGTTACTTAGATCCTTCATAACTTTGCCAAGAATAGGACCAGGGTTTTTTTTTGTGTTGTAGTCATTGCTTAGTAAATATTTTAAATACACTTAGCTTCGCCCTTGGTTCTGATCTCTGGCTTAAGAAAAAATACCTAAAGAATTTTTGAGATCTTTTAG
The DNA here is from genome assembly GCA_932294345.1 of Pandemis cinnamomeana. Taxonomy (NCBI): domain Eukaryota; kingdom Metazoa; phylum Arthropoda; class Insecta; order Lepidoptera; family Tortricidae; genus Pandemis; species Pandemis cinnamomeana. The sequence goes on from OW028705.1 coordinate 16,769,035, forward strand.
ACCTCAAATCGCACTAAATTTTATCTGAGACTAGAGCAGGGAATGGCACTTATTGGTAAATTATCGATAAAAGAATGATCATCTTATCGAACATCTTTAAAGGCGTTTAATTGTGTGTTATAACAAATATTTGTTCCTGGGTCATGGTTGCTTATCTATATAAGTATTTATTTATCTATACATACATTTGTTAATTGCCGCTTAGTAGCAATAGTACAAGCTTTGTTTAGTTTAGAGGTAGGTTTGTATAAATGCTCTATCAGGAAGAAAATAAATTTTGGTTTATGTTAAATAAAACCCATTCATTTATAACATTATACAGTGCAGATACTTATATGTATGATAAAAAAAAATAATAGAAATTATCTAGCAAACACTATCGATCGGTTACGACGTATTCAATACCTACTAAATATTTACGTAAAACACGCGTGGTTCAGCGTCGATAACTAGCACCGCACTAACGTCAAGCTGTCGACTCCCGCGTCGCCCGCCCCCAGCTCTGTGCGGCCTTGAGGTCAAATTCCTTGAGGCTAAATAAACCTCAACCCGCACTGTGTGAAAAAAATATATGCCCAGTGCGTTCGAGGCTTATTTAGACCTCTAACCTTTTTTCTGTATAAAAGAGTCAGCGTTTGAGAAACATAAAGAAATGTATATCGCCCTATTACTGCAAATACCAGTTAAGTGACGATATGTCAAAAATGATTTTATTACACCATTAGAATGTACTCTTCAAGCTCTACAAACTGGTAAAACCCGTTTTTCGATAGCTCATTCCGTTGCGAAGATAGCTAAGCCACGCTAAATGCTTAAAGTCCCTTAACAGTCATTTAACAGCAAAATAGTAGGGAAAAAACTGTAATGTGTATGTTAATTATAACGATTTTCATTTACGTGTACAGGTAAAACAATGTATTGTTATTTAATGCTTTATTGCATTCCAATTTTCCAAGCCAAAACCAGTTAAGTGTCGAGGAAAACCCGACTGCGTTATATAAATCGCATTTTTCTCAGCAACATGCCCAAATATTAAAATTTTCACCAGGAAGTCTAGAATATATTGAGATAAACTTAAGAAAAAACATAATTGGAATGACTAATACACGCGTTTGTTGGTAAAAAAAAACTCACGAATATTAAAATTGAATTATCTCGAAATTACTTTTTTGCAGATAACTGGTATTTGCAGTAATAGGACGATATTTGTCTTTATCATACGCCTTGTAAGTAAGCGGCAACAGCTCCCGCACGAGAGAGATATCACAACTTTTAGCCCCGCACCGACGTAATGTCGAGCTTGAGGCGGTTTTACCTCAACCCGCAGTGAACGTGTTAACTAGTAAATTAATATGAATGAATTTACTTATTTTCATGTAATTTACTAGTACTTACCATTACGTGAAATTTATATAGGTATAGCACAGAAAAATGACTGCTCCAACCTAAGGCATTTTTAGTAATACAGACCAAGTGCGGGTAGTTAGACAAACTGACTAAACGGTGGTGATACCGACCAGTCTACTCAGCGTGGCGTTGGGCAGCTGGCCGCAGCCGCCGCGCCGCGAGCGACGCGCGAGGCCCGCGGGGCGACCCTCCCCGTCTACTTAGCGTGGCGTTGGGCAGCTGGCCGCAGCCGCCGCGCCGCGAGCGACGCGCGAGGCCCGCGGGGCGACCCTCCCCGTCTACTTAGCGTGGCGTTGGGCAGCTGGCCGCAGCCGCCGCGCCGCGAGCGACGCGCGAGGCCCGCGGGGCGACCCTCCCCGTCTACTTAGCGTGGCGTTGGGCAGCTGGCCGCAGCCGCCGCGCCGCGAGCGACGCGCGAGGCCCGCGGGGCGACCCTCCCCGTCTACTTAGCGTGGCGTTGGGCAGCTGGCCGCAGCCGCCGCGCCGCGAGCGACGCGCGAGGCCCGCGGGGCGACCCTCCCCGTCTACTTAGCGTGGCGTTGGGCAGCTGGCCGCAGCCGCCGCGCCGCGAGCGACGCGCGAGGCCCGCGGGGCGACCCTCCCCGTCTACTTAGCGTGGCGTTGGGCAGCTGGCCGCAGCCGCCGCGCCGCGAGCGACGCGCGAGGCCCGCGGGGCGACCCTCCCCGTCTGCTTAGCGTGGCGTTGGGCAGCTGGCCGCAGCCGCCGTGCCGCGAGCGACGCGCGAGGCCCGCGGGGCGACCCTCCCCGTCTGCTTAGCGTGGCGTTGGGCAGCTGGCCGCAGCCGCCGTGCCGCGAGCGACGCGCGAGGCCCGCGGGGCGACCCTCCCCGTCTGCTTAGCGTGGCGTTGGGCAGCTGGCCGCAGCCGCCGTGCCGCGAGCGACGCGCGAGGCCCGCGGGGCGACCCTCCCCGTCTGCTTAGCGTGGCTCAGTCGGGCAGCTGGCCGCAGCCGCCGCGCCGCGAGCGACGCGCGAGCCCGCGGGGCGACCCTCCCCGTCTGAAGAAGTGCGGAAGTTCTGACCATAATTATACTTCAAAGAATGACAGGACAGGGCAATCTAAACGTTTTTACAATTGTTGCACTAGAGTTGTTACAATTAAATCCATGGATTTGGATTTGATCCAATATTATAAACTAGCTCCTGCCCGTGACTTTGTCTGCGTAGTATTATACGTATAAACATTCTTCTTGAATAACTCTATTTATTTTAAAAAACCGGATCAAAATTCGTTCCGTACAAGTTTTAAAGATCTAAGATAAGATCTAAGGAAAGTGACTTTATTTTATACTAACTATGTATTGATGTTGCGACAGGAACTGTCTGTCTATCTGTCAGTTACACTTTCATACTTATACCACTGAACCGTTTTTAACGAAATTTGGTACAGAGATAGACTAAGAGGTGCGATACTCTGTGAGTACCTAATAATTTCCTTTGACTATTTGCATTTGTTTCAGACTTTAGGGTAATTGAAAACTGCCCAATGGCGTAGGGGCATGATTGCGGTATGCGGACACAGCTGCCTGAACGACTCGCACAGCACAAGCTTATAATAATGCTTGAATGAACTTCGTTTGCAGTGCGAATTCAAAAACCGTAAAAAGTCATGCCAAATCAGCGTTTGGGGTTCGTTACTTGGCGCAAACACAAACACCCGTTGATTTTATGCGTTTATTCGATTGTCCACATTTTATATACAATAGTTCAAGCAAGGTGAGAACCGCGATCTCAAGGCGCAGCTTGAGTCGTGACGGTCTTTTTAGGTTCGCGGTAGTGCCCTAGTGTTGGCAATAATTGCAGTTTGCGTTTATCGGTCTTGTAACCGGCCAATCAGCGACGATCGCTGCGCGTCGTACGCGGCTGCTGATTGGTCGGTTTGGAGCCGGGCACAGCTTAAATAATTTAGTGGCGGAGTGATGCGGCGCGTAGCCAGTCGCTAGTGGCGCCACAAGCGTATCGAGTAAAACCGAGTCAGACAAGGGGGGGGGGGGGGGGAGGCCCAGTTCATCCGCGTCCATGCTCCCGAAATATCCAACTAAACCGTCAGTTGTGAACATACATATCCACCCGAATTAACACTTTTAAGTGAATATTCACTAAAAATGAGAACATTCCTGATTTAGGAAAAGGAGATACTACTACAATTAAAAAAAAAAAAAAAAATGTCCTTGATACGTTCTCCCTTCCGACACCAAAACCACAATTTTTAGTCGAGCCTCTGGGAATTAATTTTGAAATTGCTAATTTAAAATTTCAGGCGACATGATGATACTTTTACCAGGCGCAAGGGCAATTTCACAAATTATTTTTCCGCAAACCGCTTGATGGAAAACTTTAGAGTTCTGACAGAACAAAGTGCTGCCCCAGCACTAACTCTTAACAAAATTTGGTGAGGGTAGGGTTACGGGTATAGCTGGTACAACTATGCAAAAAGTAAAAGTTTCATTAATGTTTGAATTAAATCCTTCCAAAGAAAAGTCGAACAAACAAATCAAGTCAACGTTTTGGGATAGAATCGAGTCGATAAAAGGGTAATGCAAGCTCGATTGTGTTTACACTCCAGAAACCGCTGAAATCCATCGAGTAGGCGCCAAGCAAGGAAGAAATTAACCCATTTTTCGAGTAAAAATTAGATAAAAAGTCGAATAACTAAAGATTACTTTGATTCATGCGCATAAAACTAATGTCAAATGATAAAGAATAAGCACTTCTAACTTTTAAAAACAATATGCGTCTCTGAAAACAACAGATTTAGTCAATATTTTAAGAAAACTGAATAATACCTACGGACCGAGGTGATGTAGCTAAGCGTTTTATAGGTGGGTGGGAGTGGCGGGCGATTTTTTTTCTCGATTTTCGGTATTACAAAAATTGAAAAAGATGCGCGTTAAGGCCGGGTATTCCTGCGAAAGTAGGCATTTAGCGCTAGCCCGGCCACTCGTCAAATAATCGCGCGGGCGCCGCGATCGTGACCCCTGAGCGTCACAGTGTAGAAATAAAACTTTATTTTGACTTTAGTAACGCATTTATTATGATCAATCTTTAGTAACTACCTAATTAATATGTCTGTCGCGGATAAAACTGACACAGGTCCGTCGTCCGTAAGCGCCAGCGCGCGACTGATCGGGCCTGCCGAGCCTCCGCGCTAGCGCATTTTGTAGGTATTTAAACATAGTAATTAAGATAATCATTTTATCTATTCAAACCCTGCGAATTTGTCTACAAATATTTAATGGCTTTAGTTAAGTAGAAAAATTTAATTAAAAATGTGAATAGTTTAGTCATAATATTGAAAATGCTTTACGAAAAGAGGTAACTTTGGGATTTTTTTCTATCGAGTCAAGTTCATTAGATCGTGTAACGGAATACGACTTTGTCTATACTAGATCCTTAAGTAATACATATATTTTTTTCAGATTTTTAAACCCTATTTTCTACGTTTGAGATGGTTTTTAAAAACTTTAAAACGCGGCCTCTGTTGGCCTACCTAGCCTTAAATTTAGCAATAAGAATATGTGATTACATCATAGAATTTACACGAAAGAAGTAGTGCAAAAAATTAAAACGTGTAAAAAATATTTTTAAAAATTTTCAAGCGTACGAAATTAAACCTAACCAATCCAAACTAACAAATTTAAAGTAAACCCATTCTACCAAAACCACTTCGAACCTAACCAAATGAACATAACCGAATCCATTGAATAAGTGCAACCTAACGAACTTAAACCTAACAATTTGAAACCTAACCATCTTTAACCTAAACGATCTCATTCAATATTTGCAACCTAACGAACTATGTCCTAACAAATTTGAACCTAATTGATTTCAACCTAACAATTTGAAACCTAACCATCTTTAACCTAAACGATCTCATTCAATATTTGAAACCTAACGAACTTTGTCCTAACAAATTTGAACCTAATTGATTTCAACCTAACAATTTGAAACCTAACCATCTTTAACCTAACCGATCTCATTCAATATTTGCAACCTAACGAACTTTGTCCTAACAAATTTGAACCTAATTGATTTCAACGTAACAATTTGAAACCTAACCATCTTTAACCTAACCGATCTCATTCAAATTATTTGCACAACCTAAAGAACTTTGTCCCAACAAATTTCAACCTAATTGATTTCAACGTAACAATTTGAAACCTAACCATCTTTAACCTAAACGATCTCATTCAATATTTGCAACCTAACGAACTATGTCCTAACAAATTTGAACCTAACCGATCTCATTCAATATTTGCAACCTAACGAACTTTGTCCTAACAAATTTGAACCTAATTGATTTCAACCTAACAATTTGAAGCCTAACCATCTTTAACCTAACCGATCTCATTAGATATTTGCAACCTAACGAACTTTGTCCTAACAAATTTGAACCTAATTGATTTCAACCTAACAATTTGAAGCCTAACCATCTTTAACCTAACCGATCTCATTAGATATTTGCAACCTAACGAACTTTGTCCTAACAAATTTGAACCTAATTGATTTCAACCTTTTTTTTTTTTTTTTTTTATGGTGTGGAAAATGCGCCTTATGCATCCGGCCCGGTACGGGAATACCAAGGGTATCTGGGGCTCTCCCGAGGCGTCAGGCATACCCAGTAAAAAACACACGGATTCCCACATTTGGCACTGTTGCAGGGGGCCGCGGGAGAACTTTCGTGAACCGCGACGTCCCTGCAGGCCCACCCCGGGATGGGGCTACCTCCCTGCGACACCTGTGCAATGCAGGATTGGGAATTAATTGATTTCAACCTAACAATTTGAAGCCTAACCATCTTTAACCTAACCGATCTCATTAGATATTTGCAACCTAACGAACTTTGTCCTAACAAATTTGAACCTAATTGATTTCAACCTAACAATTTGAAACCTAACCATCTTTAACCTAACCGATATCATTCAATATTTGCAACCTAACGAACTTTGTCCCAACAAATTTGAACCTAATTGATTTCAACCTAACAATTTGAAACCTAACCAACTTGAACCTAACCGATCTCATTCAATATTTGAACAACCTAACGAACTTTGTCCCAACAAATTTGAACCTAATTGTTTTCAACGTAACAATTTGAAACCTAACCATGTTTAACCCAAACGATCTCATTCAATATTTGCAACCTAACGAACTTTGTCCTAACAAATTTGAACCTAATTGATTTCAACGTAACAATTTGAAACCCAACCATCTTTAACCTAACCGATCTCATTCAATATTTGCAACCTAACGAACTTTGTCCAAATCAAAATGTATAAACAGCGGAAGGGTAAAAGAAGGGAAACCAAATAAAAAGAAAGGAATGGTTTCCCCACTCAAAAGAGGACACCAAATTTGAACCTAATCCTCGGGATCCTGTAAGGGGTAGGCCCCCCTAGAGTCCGACTAGGGGGGAGAGTTCACTACACCCCCCCACGTCGTCCCCCTTAGTGCTCGGGGGGGACATTCCCCAAGGCGCGGGGACCGTGCGTAATGCATTTTCTCAAAAAAAAAAAGTATGAGTACCTTCCAACACCCCCGCTTGCTATCTCGGGTATTTATTCCTGAGTTTTCTGCTATTTATGTAATTCTATCTCTTAAAGTTTAACACTAACATCTAAATGGGTAGGGAGGGGGGGGGAGGGTACATCTTTTTCTAGGGGATGGGGAGGGGGGTAGTTGCCGGCACAATATGTTCAAACTATATTATTTACATCTTACTCATTTTACTATTTATCTTATTACTATAATTAACCTCACAGCGGAAGGATGGATCTTTAATTATCTTTTCTTGGATCCTGAGGGACATTTGGTGTCCTCTTTTGAGTGGGGAAACCATTCCTTTCTTTTTATTTGGTTTCCCTTCTTTTACCCTTCCGCTGTTTATACATTTTGATTTGGGGGGGATATGGGGGAGGGAATATTGTGCCGGGAACTCTTAGCTTATATTTTACCTATCTAACTTAACCTAATTGTATAATAACTATGACTAAACGGTTCCAGGCTCCAGCATCTGGGACGTGATGTGGTATGCCGAAATAATTTATAACACATAATAATGGGGTGGCAAAGAGTGGGGGTAAGGGGAATGTCAGAGGTAAATATACAGATGTCAAATGAACCTAACTAGTGCAATATGGCTGATTATAATTCTACAATTTGGTATAAAGTAAGATAAAATAATATAAAAGAGGGGAATGTCAGTTAAATGAGTATGAAATGTCAGATGGACTTAGAACTAGAGCAAAATGGCTAATAATAGAATACAGTATAAGGGGATATCACCAAAAGTGTATATATAAAATGTCAGTGAAACCTAAGTCTAGACTAACTCTGTTCTAATGCAAAATGCTCCGTTCCGGCGGTACAGACACCTGTCCTTGTCGTACTGGAGGTACAGACACTGGTTTGACTCTCCCGCCAACTACCCTCTTTTGAGGTATCGTACAAACTCCGTTCCGGCGGTACAGACACCTGCCCTTGTCGTACTGGAGGTACAGACACTGGTTTGCCCCTCTCGCCAACTACCCTCTTTTGGGATATTGACTGGCAACCGTCCCCGCACAAACTCCGTTCCGGCGGTACAGACACCTGTCCTTGCCGTGAGGAGGACTCTAAACCTAATGCAAAATGGCAATTATATATGAATAAAATTAAATTGAGATTAAAATAACGGGATGTCAATTGATATGTATATATAAAAGCGGGAACAGAATAAAATAAAATGAAATAAAATTAGACTACTTTGATCTGTGATGGTGGGGGGGTAGGCGGCGCTCGTGCCCATACTTTGGAGCCGACTCTCAGAGCGTAATTACCCTCATATTCGTGAGATTTTCGCCGCCCTGCCCGGAAACTACAACGGACTCTGAGGCAGTCAGCAGCAGCGCGCCGAGACGGCCACACGTCACCGTCACACGTCACCGTTGCCCTGTTGCGAGTTCGCAGCATCGCGCCACTTCGTTCGGGCCATTTCGTTCGCCTGGTAAGGATGACCCCGCTGGAGTTCGTGCTGGCGCGGAACTTTACCGTGCATGACCTCGCCGCCACCATCCCCACCGAGTCCCGCGCCGTTGCAGCCGCCCAGGCATGGCTGCTCCTGCCCGCCACTCCGCCGCGGTGCCCCGGCTGCCGCACCAGAATGCATCGTGAGCTCAAGGAGTCCTATAAATTTGGCTTCCGGTGGCGCTGCGGTCTCAGGGAGTGCCGCGCTACGGTGGCCCCTGCAAGGGGGACCATTTTCTCCAGGACCAAGATGAGCGTGCAGACTGTTCTGCGTTTATTGTACCACTTTTATGAGGGCGACGGAGTGGTGGTCGCCGCGCGCCAATGCAAGTCGTCGAAACCCGCTGCCATCCGTTTGTATCGGCGCCTGCGGGAGATATGCAGCCTTGTGGCAGCCCACGACGGGACCCGGGTCGGGGGCCCCGGGGACGCAGTGGAAGTGGATGAGTGCCTCCTTTACTCTCCCAGGCACCATCGCGGCCGGGTGCCCCGATCCCAGGCCTGGGTGGCGGGAAGCATTAGCCGGCTGACCAAGAGGGTGAGATTCGCCCCGATCCCGGACCGCAGCCGCCCCTCCCTGGACCAGTTCGTTGTGGACTCGGTTGAGCAGGGGTCCAATTTGGTGACCGACTCCCTGCGGTCTTATAGGGGGGCCCGACTGCGCCTCAGTATGGCCAGTCATCATGTTGTGTGCCATCGCCGACATTTTGTGGCCGCTCCCGCCGAGATGGAGGCGGATCCTCGGCTCGGGAGCCCCGTCCGGGGGTCGAGCCGCCGACTGGTGGCGGTTCACACGGACACGATAGAGCGTCAGTGGCGGGAGCTCCGCCGGCGGTGTCGCCCCTGCCGCTCCGCTGCGCAGCTCGCGTTGAGGGCGGGCGAGTATGAGTATCGGCAGAACGTGACGAGGTGCTGCCCCTCCCCCGCCGCCGGGTTCCGCCGATTTCTGCGAGATATTGTTCGGGCCTACCCTGGGGCTGGCCGCCCCAGGATCCGGCGGCAAAACTGCCGGTGCAGGCTGTGCCGCTGAGTCGATTGCAATTCCGATTGTAGATTTACTGAATATGATTGTAAATATGATTAAATTATGATTTGACAATGTTCCAACCTGTTTCGCTTTCCACCAGACGCTCCTCACCCCGACCGTGTCATCATCAAGCAAAATAGGTATGTCAGTAATGAATGTCAGATGTAATGTCATGTCAGATGGACTTAGGACTAGAGCAAAATGGCTAATAATAAAATATTGTATAAGGGGATGTCATCAAAAGTATATTTGTGAAAATGTCAGTGAAGCGTAAGTCTAAACTAACCTAATGCAAAATGGCAATTATGTATAAATAAAATTAAAGTTGAGATTAAAATAATGGGATGTCAATTGAAATGTATATATAAAATGTCAATGGGACCTAAAACTAAAGCAAGAGGGCTGGATGGAGTTCGAAGTTAATTATAGAATAAAGTAAAATAACAAACAGGTGTACAATGTCATAAGCGCAATATAAGAATAGGGGACAAGAGAAGACAGACGGGCAGCCGCGGGGCGGGGGCGGGGGGGGTTGGGGGGGGTGCAAGCGGCGCCCGTGCTTATACTTTAGAGCCGTTGGCTCGGGCGGCCCGCCGGGCGACGCTCAGGGCATAGGGGAGAAAGTGTTTGATCAATGTCTTGTCTCCCATCAGGTCGGCCAGGCCGGACTCCTCGATGTCCACGCCCATCCTGTGCTCACAGTCAAGTCTGTCTCCCGCATACCTGGGGCATTCACAGAGTATGTGGGCAACTGACTCGACCGTCGTGTCATCACAGACACAGAACGGGGAGTCGGCCAGCCCGAACCTGTGGAGGTATTGACGGAACCCCCCCATGGCCCGTGAGGAGCTGCGCCAGCAGGTTGCCAGAGCCCCTGTAGTCGGCTAGTACCTTATATGCCCTGCCCACGTCCCTGAAGAATAATTTAATGCCTGACCCGGTCTGCGCCTGCTCGTAACGGTGCTGCCACTCCCTCACACTCTGGGATCTAATGGTGCGCTTTGCGTGGGATATGGGGAACTTATCATAGGCGGGATAGGTTTTTTTTTTTTTTTTTTTTTTTTTTTTTTTTTTTATTCTGTGTACCCTCGACATGCCTCGAGGCCTTTGTTTATCTAGTTCTCATTCATTCCAGTTCTCGCTTTTTTGCTTCTCGCACTTTCATGCTTCATACTTATCTTTCTTTCATCCTTCATCTTTCACACTTTTTCCGGGTGGGGCTCCCGACTATCTATAGAATACTTTTCGTGTTGTCTTTGTGGGAAATTAAGGTCCACAGGGATTTTTATTTAACAAAAAGATCACTTTTAAAACTGAATAGTGTTTACAATGTTTTTTGTTCATCTTATTACTAGGTTACATTTTATTATCTTGAACTTAGACTTAGTTACAACTTTAATGACTTATAGCTAGGCTTAATTTTATTTCAACTATACTTAACATCTACATTAAACAAGTTATATTTCAACATCCAATTTTCTATGCTTTAGAACCTTATGCTCACCATAATGTTAAAGCATTGTTTCGTTACTTAGTCTTGTTTCTTATCACCACCTTTTCTACTATTTTCTCACAGAATTGTAGGAACCTGTCCCTTTCTTTGCCCGACATTAGTTCCTTTATTTTACCCACTTCCAATTTTATGCCTAGCTCTATCTCCAGCTGCACTCTTTCGGTATTATGCACTGGGCACTCAACCAATATATGTGGCACCGTCTCTTTGACGGCAGGGTCGCATATGCACGACGGGTTGTCCTTACATTTAAATCGATTTAAATATTCAGAGAACCCGCCGTGCCCCGTCATTAATTGAGTCCGTATGTTGGTTGTCTCTATATTCCTAATTATTTTGTATGCCGCCACGGCGTTAGGGAAGAAAAGTTTTGTTACAGCCGCGGTCTCCCCGGACGCGTACCTCCGGTTCCACTCGTCAAGCGTGGCCATGCGAATGGATCGCTTGACGAATGAAACCGGACACAGGTCATAGTCCGGCTTCCGCTTTGACTTTAGGGCGGCCTCCTTGGCCAGACCATCGGCTCTCTCATTCCCCTCGAGCCCCACATGGGCCTTGATCCAGAACAACTTGACAACCTTACCCTGTAGAGATAATGTTGTCAAGTTGTTTCTAGCTTCCACCGCAAGGGGATGGAGACAGCCGTGGTTCTTAATGGTCAAGAGGGCCGCCATAGAGTCACTGTATATTCCGAACGTTGCCGCCTTTTGCTTTAGGATCTCCCCAGTAGCCCTGCACAGCGCAAGGAGTTCGGCCTGGTAAACCGTGCAAAAGGACGATAGAGCTAGCTTGAGGGTTTTGGTTTCTTCCTCGCCAGTCCATATGGATAGCGCGGCGCCCACCTTGCCCTCAATCTTGCTCCCGTCAGTGAAGATGCGGACAGCGAAATCGCTATTCGCATCCACATCCGCCCGGTTTGCCAAGCTCACCAACTCCAGCTCCCTGCGGTGTGCAGGGTGCGGGGCCTCCAGAGCCGAGGCCATCCGTTCTACTTCCCTTCCCCGGAGTATTGGCTGGGGTACCCCCTTCTTGGCCTCGTAAAGCGAGGCCACCTCACGAACTCGGAGGTCGAGAGGGAGTATTCCAGCCAGTACTAGCGCAGCATTCAGTGAAACTGTGCGGTATGCCTTGCTAAGCTTCTGCGCAATTCCACGTTGCACAGTTGCCAGCTGCCGCATTACACACAGTTTACTGACTGCAGGCGCCCATACGCTGGCGGCATACAAAATAATAGGTTCCACCGTTGCCACATATATCACCCGGATGACTTCCGGGTGGAGCCCCCAGCTCGTCTTGGCTGCTTTCGCTAATTGCTTATGTATGCCAATTGCCTTTTTGCACACGTTGGCAACGTGCGCGTTGAATGTGAGGCCTGCATCGATCGTAACTCCTAAGATCTTCATCTGTTCTACCATATTTATCGCGATCCCGCCCATGGTTAGGCGTGGGGTGTCGTATTTCAACTTTTTTGTTATGACCATTGCCATGGTTTTATGTGGCGCAAATTTCAATTTGTTATCAACCCCCCACGCCCGAACATGTTCGAGTATCGGATTTGCAATGCGTTCGATATCCGCAGCCCCCCCTCCATCGCACACGATGACAACGTCATCAGCGAAGGCTTGGCAGTAGGCGCCGGTCTCCTCCAGACTCCTTAGCAGTGGATCAAGAAGGAGATTCCAGAGAATCGGTCCGCCTATTGATCCCTGAACGCACCCCTTGGTCGTGGTCCAAGACAGCTCCTCACCCGCATATCGTACTCTGACCTTGCGGTCGCTGAGGTAACTGTCTATCACCTTCCGGAGTGCAATGGGGCACTGTTCTTCAGCCAGACGGGTTCTTATGGCCGGCCACCAGGCGCTGTCGAAGGCTCCCTCTATATCCAATGAGATCAGTGTTATTATTTTCTTTTCCGCTAGTTTATTCTTAATGTGTTGCATTAGGATATAGAGGGAGTCCTCGGTGCTCCTCTGTGGCATGAACCCAAACTGACGTGTGCTCAGTCTAGGGATCAGATGGTGTTTAAGGCGGGCCATGGTCATTTTTTCGTATATCTTTCCGAGCATGGAGAGTAAACCGATCGGTCTATAAGACTTCGGGTGAACGTACTCTTCCTTGCCCGGTTTCCGTAAAATGACTACCACCGCCTCCTTCCAGGCCCTCGGGAAGTGATGTAACTCCCGGCACTTGTTTATAATTGCCAGGAACAAGTCAGGGTTGGCGTTGATTGCGTTACAACATATGTCGGATGTAAAGCCATCTCCACCTGGGGCCTTTTTGGGGTTGAAGGACTCGGCAGCGGACGTGAGTTCCGTCATGGTGAACGGCAGCTCACATGTACCATCATGTCCGCCGGCGTTCACCGTTTCGGCCTCCCTCCTGGTCTGGCGGTGACGGGCGGTATCGTTGTCTGTGGGGTCCGCAGGGTAGAGCGTTTCCGCCAACAACCTTACGGAGCCCTTCGCATCCAACACCTTCCCGTCTCGCTCCAGGGGCGAGTCTTCCTCCCTCCGCTTTGTCCTACCAATTACCCGGTATATGCCTTCCCATACGCCTTCCCTGTCCTGCTTCTGACAAAAGTCCTTCCAGGAGTCTATCTGAGCTCTAGCCGCTTCGGCCTCGTACTGCTCTTTGTGCTGCAGGTACTCCTCAACAACCTTCTCACGACGTGATTGCGCTGCCCATTTTATTCTGCGTCGTCTGGTGGCGACTCCCCTTTTCATCTCGGCTAACCTCTCGGACCACCACGGCATAGAAATTTTTTCATTAGATTTCTTAGTTGGCATGGTTAATTTGCAAGTTTCATCTATTGTTTTTGTGTATGTCTCTATTATTTCATCTAGTGTCTCCACATTGTTTACTAATTCAATAACTGATTTGTTTAAATTTCGTTCTATTATAAATTGGCTGAATTTCTCACGAAATTCAGCCCAATTTGCCTTCTTGGTATTGTATAGCCTAGTGGTTCTATTTATTGTTGTGCCTCTACTTGGTTTTAATGATAGCCTAAAAGTTATGCCGTTGTGGTCCGAGCTGGTTAGTCCCTCGTCTACCCTCCAGTTGTCCACTAAATTCAGCAGGTTTGTGGAACAAGCTGTGACATCCACGTGACTGGAATAGCGCTTTCCTCCCCTTATCGTATCGAAGGTTGGAGTTTCCCCGTTGTTGAGCACATTGAGGCCGAGCTCTTCTAGAGTCCCGGAAAGACTATCCCCCCTATGGTCGACCGCAGTACTGCCCCACCAAGGGCTTTTAGCATTTGCGTCCCCTCCAAAGATGAGCCTCCCTGTACCGAGCTTCTTCTCGATCCATCTCAGGTGCTCTATGTAGGGCTCTATGGGCTGATCGGGTTCGAAGTAAAAGGAGACGAGCGCGACCTCCCAGGCACTGGTCCGGAGGCCGACCACCACGATGTTATTGGTGGTGAGCCTCGGGTACTGGACTACGTCAACTGTGGGGTCAAAGACAGCTATTGCCGCCTTGTTGACGCTCCCGTCCCTTGCAGCACCCTGGAAGACGCGCACGCCCCCATAATTCCTCATAACCCTAGCCCCACCTACATAGGGCTCCTGAAGTAGCGCGGCCGTGATCCTGCGCTTCTCGGCTTCAATTAGGAGCTCGTCGGTTGCCAGCTTTTTTCTTTGGAGGTTCGCCTGTATGAACTCATATTGTTTTTTGCCCTGGCTGCCCTTAGCAATATGCTACGGCCGACCGTGCCAGAATATCCCATCTCCTCCTTATCTGACACTCGCTACTAAACGCATTGTGTTCAGCATTTTCTAGCCCCCCTCTCACGCAGTTCCTGCACTTTGGCTGTACACCTGCTAGCCAATCAGCGCACTTCGCCTTAACATGGGGACCCCCGCAGTGGCTGCAGACGTCCGCCGGCTCTTTGCAAAAGCGCTTGCCGTGGCCATAGCCTAAGCAACGCGTGCATTGAACCAGTGGCGTCTGGTCTTCGACACGAATCCGCTGCAAGTCTATGTGAACACTCCCCAGGTCTATAGCTCTTTGCCATATTACGGGGGAGGTGCTGACCACAATGTGGTTAATATGCGGGTTTCGCATCTTTTTCCGGAATTTTACTACAAGTCGGTCGTCATCACTGCCAAGGCCAAGGAACAGCCCCTTGTTCTGATTCCGGAGGGCCCTCACCACATCCTCGTCTGAGTTTATGGTAAGGACGCCCTTCAGAACCAGAAGCGGGTCCTTGTTCCCAATGTCCTCGACAGTGAGGCCGACCGTTTCCCTGTTCAACCTTTCCTTCACTTTATCCCTCTCCTCTCTTGTCCCGAAACCCATGATAACTTTCCGATCCCTGGCTTTTCGTACGTACGTACGTGGCGGTTAGGTTAGGTTAGGCTAGGTTAGGTTAGGTTAGGTTAGGTTAGGTTAGGTTGGGGTGCTATGTCGGAAACCTCCCCGAGAGCTCTAGCGTTACAGTTCCCTTCTATCAGGGACTTTGGTCCCATGGGGGGGGAAGGGTAACGCTTAGGCCGGTGCACCCTGGGCAACAACGGCTAATTAAACCCCTCGGGGATATTAGTTAGCTGGTGGCAAATATCCGACCTGGGGGGGTGGGGGGGTAGGGCGGGGCGAATTATTATGTATATGTATCTATTTTTTTGGCGAGGGCCGGGGCGAAAGCCCCTTTTTATCAAGGGAGGGATCGTGATTAGGTGGGGAAAGGCGGGCGGTAGCTGACGGGAAGCTGCTCTGCATCTGCGGCCGAGTAGCCACTGGTGCAGGTCGGGGGGCCAGTGCCAGATGGTGAAAGGAGGCGTAGCTCTGCACCAGGCCTGAAGGCACCAAACGCCTTTTGGGGGGGGAAGGGGAGCCTTGGGGAGACGAGGGACAGAAGCGTTGGGTACTGTCGGGCCGAGCTGAGCTGCCTACTGAGTAGCCCCTCCCGCCGAGCTGCTCACTCGGCCTGGAGCTGGCGAAAAGTAGGTATTGCTTTGCGGTTAATTACCGGCAGGCCTTTCGTTCTCTGAGGGGGGGGAGCCTAGGGGGGGACGGGGCGTGCGGTAGCTGCCGGGGAGCTGCTCTGCATCTGCGGCCGAGTAGCCACTGGTGCCGTGGGACGGTGCCAGGAGGTTGAAAGGTAGCGCAGCTCTGCACCAAACCTGGAGGCGCCAAACGCCTCGTACGGGGAGGGACGGGGGCGAGTCCAACCTTGTACCTGCTGTTCGCCCCGGGCGGGGAACGGAAGGGCGAGCCTCATGCTGGCGGCGGGCGAAAGCCTGCCGTCGAAGCGGTGCGTTCCGCAAGGGACGCGATCGCGGAGCGGAGTGACCTCGGTCATTTTCGGTCGGCACGTAACCTGGTCCGTAGGGCCGGGACCGTGGGCCGCCTCGTCTTTATCAAGATAAGGGGGCCGCGAGGAGAAAACCTCTATAAAAAATCCAGAGGAGCGACGTGACCTCGGTCACGATCGGACGCCACGTAAACCTGGTCCGCAGGGCCGGGACCGTGGGCCGCCTCGTCTTTTTCAAGATAAGGGGGCCGCGAGGAGTAAACCTCTATAAAAATCCAGAGGGCGACGTGACCTCGGTCACGGTCGGACGGCACGTAAACCTGGTCCGTAGGGCCGGGACCGTGGGCCGCCTCGTCTTTTTCAAGATAAGGGGGCCGCGAGGAGTAAACCTCTATAATAATCCAGAGGATGACGTGACCTCGGTCACGGTCGGACGGCACGCAAACCCGGTCCGCAGGGCCGGGACCGTGGGCCGCCTCGTCTTTTTCAAGATAAGGGGGCCGCGAGGAGAAAACCTCTATAAAAATCCAGAGGAGCGACGTGACCTCGGTCACGGTCGGACGGCACGTAAACCTGGTCCGTAGGGCCGGGACCGTGGGCCGCCTCGTCTTTTTCAAGATAAGGGGGCCGCGAGGAGTAAACCTCTATAATAATCCAGAGGATGACGTGACCTCGGTCACGGTCGGACGGCACGCAAACCCGGTCCGCAGGGCCGGGACCGTGGGCCGCCTCGTCTTTTTCAAGATAGGGGGGCCGCGAGGAGTAAACCTCTATAAAAATCAACAGGGCGGCGTGATCTCGGTCATGTCGGCCGTCACGTAACCCCGGCCCGCTGGCGCTGGGAACGTGGGCCGCTGAGGGGGCTACGAGGAGTCAACCTCTTTAAAAAAACAGACGGTCACCGGCGGGGGAGGGCGGGGAATCCGGAACCCGCATTCAACGGTGCCGTCGCCACCTGCCCCATCCCGGGGCGGCCAGTGGACGTTGCGGTGGTCACGGTGTTCGCCCGCAACGCCCGCAGTTCAAGGCCTGGAGGGAACGTGTGTGTTTTTAGACGGTAGGCCTCTCCCCTCCATCCATTAGGGATGGTAGCGGCGAGATGGAGAACCCGTCATACCTCCGTTCGTGCTGCCCCGAGCGCGGAGATGCATAAGGCGCATTTTCCACACGTTAAAAAAAAAAAAAAAAAAAAGGTTAGGTTAGGTTAGGTTAGGTTAGGTTAGGTTAGGTTGGAGGAAAAATTTGAGCTGAAGGGAGGAAAAATTTGAGCTGAAGGGAGGAAAAATTTGAGCTGAAGGGAGGAAAAATTTGAGCTGAAGGGAGGAAAAATTTGAGCTGAAGAGGAAAAATTTGAGCTGACTTTTACGACACGTTTTGCGAATTCACTCAAATTTTATACTTGCGATCGGAATTTTTCGAAACTTTTTATATCATTGCCTTCCGCAATAGATTCCTGATATTTTGGCATATTTTCGGTACTTCTAGCTTCTCTGGATACCCCAAAATTAATTTTTGCAATTTCTCCGTGAAAACCTTCTGTTTTTGCGGTTGGGATTGCAAAACACAAGTTTTCCAAATTTTTTAGAAAAATCGTATCTTCTATACGGTTCACATTTTTTAGATTCTTTTTATTGGGGAATAGGGCGAATTAGTGGCACTACCAAACGCCGTTTACCGAATAATTTTCGAACTTACCATTCGGAAGTTATTCGGTGAAACGTTGGTTGCGGCTATATTTGCCATAGGCGCTAGTGACTTTTTTGATAAGTTTGTCAGGGCTTTCAAAAAATCACTGCGCCTATACCATAACGGTCCGGGATTTTATAGTTACAGAGTCTTTTAGGAGGTAGTTTGCGCCGCCTAACGGCACCTCACTCGACTCTCTAGCTATTATAGTCTCGTCAGAATCTGGGGAAAACTACCAACTTTTTATAAGTTGGTAATTTTCCACGGTTCGGACTTGACCGTTTTTTTTTTGGTTAGGTTTCGCCCTTCTGGTGAAACCAACCTGGTAGGGGGGGGTTGTAGCAAGGGGGGGGGGTTGTAGAACCTGCAGGGGTTCTGTGGGGGGGGTCCGATTGGAGATCGGACGGGAGGGGGGGGAGCTATGGGCGACCATAGTTCCGGGTCTAGGGGGGGGTGGTAACTCTGGAACGGGGGGAGTTACGCGGGTGGGTAGTTCGGGGGAGGGGGCCGGGTCATCGGCCATTCCTGACAGGGGTCAGGGAAAAAATTTACGTAGCGGTTCACCCGCTGGGAATTTTTTGCCGGGGACACCCCAGTTTCGGCTGAATTTCCCAGTTCTGCGTAGTGGGAGCCGGAGGAAGGCTGGGAACGGCTCGCTTGAGCCTGCCGTTGACGCAACCAGCCAATCTGAGGCACGTGAGGAGGGGGACTCTGAGTCGGAGTATGGACGCAAGTCTGAATCCTCAGATATGGAGGCAGACAGCCTTGAGGGAGCGGGCGTTCGCGTCAAGAAAGCCCCATTGAAGCGGACCAGGTCAGCCAAGTCTGGCGGTGCTGACGACGTCCCGGTCCCGGTGAAAGTGAGGACCTCCAGCAGAGGGAGTGGCAGTAAACGCCCCGTGGGTGCTTATGCGCTCCTAGGCAAGGCCAGGAGGAGCTTGGAGGGAGTCGGCACCGATGACGACTCTAACGAGTATGAGGACGCCCGGGATCGGACCCATCGTCCGAAACACTCCTCTCCTCGGGGGAAGAAATCGTCCATGGACAAGGACGAAGAGGACTCGCGCGCCCTCCATGAGCAGACCAGGGAGGAGCTCGCAGCCGCAGCACTTCGCAATGTGCTCCTCGTAAAGGGGGACATTGCGAAGTGCTCCACCATGAACGGGCAGGTCAGAGGCCGCCTAAACACGGCAACAAATGGCATTTTGGAGGCCATTGAGGAGCTGCGCACGGTCTCCCCCGCGGAGGAGCAGCGCAGGATCCGCGCGGAGAACGCCCGGCTCGCCAGACAGCTGGAGATCGTCCGCGGGGAACTCCAAGCCTTCAAGGCTGCCTACGCGGAGGCGCAGAGCACGGCCTTTGCGGCACGGAAGGAGGCCATGGGAGCTGGAACTGGAGGGGGCCTCAAGGAGGCCATTGAGGAACTGAGGCGGGACCTCTTGACATCCCTCGGCGGGATGATTAATGCCCGCCTAGGGGAAGTTGAGGCGCGCCTCCCGCCGGAGCCTGTCCTCAGGCCGCCGCTGGCTGCAGACCGGAAAACGCAGCCCCCCCCCCGTCCCAGAGCCCAGTCAGGCCTGGTAGGGGAGGAAAGGAGGGAGCCCCTGAGGCAGCCTAGCCAGGGAGCCCCGACTAAGAGGACAAAGCAGGCAATCCCCCTGCCGCCCCCTCCGACCCCGCCAGCCCAAAGTGGCAAAAAGGCGGGTAAAGAGGCGGGCAAGAAGACTGCTGGGACAAAGCCGGGCTCAAGCTCCCAGCCAGCGACGCGGGCCACCCACGTGCCGCCCAATTCTCCCCCCCAGGCGGAGATGAGCGGGAACAGTGGGCCCCAGCCCCAGGCTGCCTCCCAGTTGCAGGAACAGTCCTGGTCGATGGTGGTAAGGAGGAAAAGGGGGAAGAAGGCGAGCGCTGCCACCGCTGCCGCCTCCACGAGCCCCCCCACCAAGACGGCTCCAAAGCCGAAACCGGTAAAGGTGGTGGTGCCCCGAACTGCGGCCGTGGTGCTGACCCTCAAGGAGGGGGCACGGAGGGGGGGACAGTCAGTGACCTACACTGAGGTGATGGTTTGGGCTAGAGACGGGGTCAAGCTGTCTGATCTCGGCCTGGAGTCGGTCAAAATGAGAAACACCATGACCGGCTCCAAAATGGTGGAAATAAAGGGAGACACCCCCGAGGCCACCGCGGACTGCATGGCAGCCAAGCTCCGCGAGGTGGTGGGGGACGTGGTCGAGGTCACCCGGCCCACGAAATTCGCCGAGCTGAAGCTCACAGGGCTCGACGAGACAGTGGGTCGGGAAGAGGTGGCGGCGGCAATCGCAGCCAAGGGGGGCTGCGACGTGGCCCTCGTCAAAGTTGGAGCCCTGAGCGAGAGAGCTTTTGGGCGGGGCGCCGTCATTCTGCGGTGCCCAGCGACGGCCGCCAAGGCCATCGTTGCGGAGGGCCACATACAAGTGGGATGGATGAAGGCCACTGTAATGCCCCTTGCGGCCCTGCCCATGCGCTGCTTTAAGTGCATGGCGCTGGGCCACACCAGGGTCACGTGCCCCTCCGCTGCGGAGCACGGGGCAAGGTGCTTCCGCTGCGGAGAGGAGGGGCACCTCGCGGCAAATTGCGAGGCCAAGCCCAAGTGCGTGGTGTGCGCGGAAGCGGGCAGGCCTCATGGCCATGTAATGGGTGGGGAGAAATGTGTCCCGCCCAAGGTCAGGGGGAAGACCCGTGTGGCCCAGGGCAACACCCCTAAGGACGGCAGCCCGACGGGGCAAGAGGAACTCGTAATGCAGGTGTCCTAATGCCAGTACACCCGCATTACGAGCTCCTTCAGACGAACGCAAACCACTCCGCCCGCGCTCAGGACCTGATTATGCAGGTCATGGCGGAGTGGGGCATAGCAGCAGCTGTGGTGGCAGAGCCATATTACGTCCCCCCCCAACCCAACTGGGCGGGGTCGACGGATGGCCTAGTGGCTGTAGTGGTCCCAACGACTGGAGAACTCCCCCCCCTCCGCAAGATTGAGGAGGGACCGGGGTACGTAGCGGCCAAGTGGGGAGAGACCGTGATCATCGCGGTCTACTTCTCCCCGAATAGGCCGCTCTCAGACTTCGAGTCCTTCCTCGAGGGCCTGGGGAGAGTGGTCGGAAGGGTCGCCCCGGCACAGATTCTGCTGATGGGGGACCTCAACGCAAAAAACGCAGCGTGGGGTTCCCCCCGCACAGATCCTAAAGGTGCGGCCCTTCGGGACTGGGCGGTGGCCACCGGGCTCCAGGTGGCCAATCAAGGCGCGGCCAACACGTGTGTGCGTAGGCAGGGGGGGTCCATCGTGGACATCACGTTCGCGACCCCTGCCCTAGCCACACGAATAACGGACTGGCGCGTCTTGGAGGACGTCGAGACCCTCTCCGACCATAGGTATATACGGATGAGGGTCTCTGCCTCGTTGCTGCCACAGCCGCAGCCACTGGCGAGCGGCAGGTCAAGCTTTCCGCGGTGGGTGCTTACGAGGTTCGACCCGGGCATGGCGGAGGAGGCCGCAGTTGTGCAGACGTGGTGCGCCCCCCCACCCAGCACATTGGGGGTGGATGAGAAGGCGGCCCGCTTCCGCCAGTCGCTCACTGCGGTGTGCGATGCTGCCATGCCCCGGGTCCGAAGGATGCCGGCCAAGTCGAGGGTCTACTGGTGGTCGGACGAGATTGCGGCTCTCCGAACCACCAGTAACCGTGCCCGCCGCGCCTATACCCACTGCCGGCGGAGGCGGCACACCGACGAGGAGGAGGAGCGCCTTTACAGGGCCCTGAAGGAGGCGAAAGAGGCGCTTCAAACGGCCATATCCAGGGCCAAGGACGAGGCACATGAGGAGTTCCTGGCCACACTCGACAGGGATCCATGGGGGCGTCCGTACAAGATTGTACGGAATAAAATGAAGCGCGCCCCCCCCATGGAGTCCTTGGAGCCGGAACTCCTAAACAGGGTGGTGGAGACCCTGTTTCCACCGGCGCCGGACTTTGTTCCTCCAAGGATGTCGGCCCCCTTGGAGGAACCAAATGAGCGAGAGGTAGCCCCAAGGCTGAACGACGACGAGTACATGATGGTCGTCGACCGTCTCCGGGTCTGCAAAAAGGCTCCGGGGCCGGATGGGGTGCCGGCGAGGGTTATACCCGTCGCCCTAAAACACCTAGGGGGGCGCCTCAGAGACCTGTATGACGAATGTCTAGAGGTAGGGCGCTTCCCTAGGGTGTGGAAAGAGGGTCGGTTGGTGTTAATACCGAAACCGGGAGGCTCGCCGGACTCACCCTCCGCCCATCGCCCCCTGGTCCTCCTCGACGAAGTGGGTAAGTCGTTCGAGCGAGTGATAGCCTGCCGAATCCGGAAGCACCTGCAGGAGGTCGGCCCGAATCTGTCGGACCGGCAGTATGGGTTCAGGGCCGGCCGGTCGACCATGGACGCTCTGGGGGCTCTGAAGGAGTGTTGCGACTTGGCGGCCAGCAAAGGGGAGGGGGTAGTGGCGGTGTCCCTTGACATCGCCAATGCATTTGGGACCCTCCCCTATGCGGTTATAGAGGAGTCCCTCCGGTACCACCAGCTGCCGGGGTACCTGAGGAAGATCGTAGGGCACTACCTCGTGGGAAGGGTAGTGCTCTACGATCACGGCGGAAGGCGCAGAAGCCGACCCATGGCCTGCGGCGTGCCCCAGGGTTCCGTGCTTGGCCCCCTGCTATGGAACCTGGGGTTCGATTGGGTGATCCGTGGCGCACAGCTTCCCCGCATGGCCACGATCTGTTACGCCGACGACACTCTCGTGGTCGTGCGGGGAAGGGATATGGGAGAGACCCTGCGAAGGGCGGCGGTGGCGGCTCAATTAGTCGTGGACCGGGTAGAGGCACTTGGGCTGAAGGTGTCGGTCGCCAAGACGGACGCCATGGTGTTCGGGGCCTTGAGATGGCGCTTCCCGGCTGGCACAACCATCCCAATAGGAGGTGAACCTGTCCAGGTCAAGGCCAACATCAAATATCTTGGCCTTGTCCTGGACAGGAAATGGGACTTCGTAGAGCATTTCCGAAGACTTGCTCCCCGCCTAGTCGGCACCGCCTCTGCGCTGGCGAGGCTATTGCCAAATGTGGGTGGTCCGAGCGCGCCTTGCAGGCGGCTCTTTGCCAACGTAGTGCGCAGCATGGCGCTCTATGGGGCGCCAATTTGGGCGGACCGGCTTTCGGCCAAAACCAAGGCCCTCCTGCGGAGACCGCAGAGAATATGCGCCATCCGTATCGTCAGGGCCTACGTTACGGTGGCGCATATGGCGGCCTGCCTATTGGCCCGCACTCC
Organism: Pandemis cinnamomeana; assembly: GCA_932294345.1. Taxonomy (NCBI): domain Eukaryota; kingdom Metazoa; phylum Arthropoda; class Insecta; order Lepidoptera; family Tortricidae; genus Pandemis; species Pandemis cinnamomeana. Next base: position 16,792,266 of record OW028705.1, read on the forward strand.
CCCGTGGGACATTGATGCCTCCGTCATGGCGGAGGCATACAAGGAGCAGAGAGAGGCTGAGGCGAGGGGTCACACACCGGCCCCCGAGGAGTTGCGGCACGCCCGCCGCATGACAGCGCGGAGGATGCGCGATAGGTGGAAGAGTGAGCTGGAGGACTGCCGCTATGGAACGCGCACTATAGCGGCGCTCCTCCCCTCCCTCGACCTGTGGCTCGACAGAGAGTTTGGTACCATGTCGTACCATCTCGTCCAAATCCTGTCGGGCCACGGTTGTTTCGGGGATTACCTCCACCGCATCGGGCGCGAGGAAAGCGCGCAGTGCCATAACTGCGGCGCCCTGGTAGACTCAGCCCAGCACACTTTGGCAGAATGCCCGTGCTGGAGCTTCGAGCGCCGCCAACTAGTGGTGGCTATCGGACGACAGGACTTGTCACTCCACAGCATAGTGGAAGCTATGCTGGAGGGGGGTGACGAGTCCTGGGAGGAGGTGGCTTCCTTTTGTGAGAGCATAATGCTCCAAAAGGAAGCCGAGGAACGGGAGCGCGAGGAGTGCGTCCACGCGCCCCCGTTCCGGCGCAGACGAACGGGGCGAAGGCGGCGGCACTTTGCTGCCCGCCTGAACCCCTAGTGCGACCAGCGGGTTGGGGACGGGGGTCCTCCACCCGCCTTTATGGTCCCACGCGTCTGGGGGGGGAGCTGAAGCGTTGCGGCTCCTCCCTCCTAGGTGAAAGGAGGACTGCGAGGAGGGAAAACCTCAGTAAAAAACCAGGACTAACTGCACTTTAACGCGGTTCTGAGTGCGGGTTGCAGCGCACTCAGTACCAGGCCGGAGACAAGTAGGTCCTGTGGATCGAACGGGTCCGGCCTGGACTAGCGGTCTGCCGGATGTGCCACAGCTGTGGCGAACGGGAGGGCGTAACTGCATCAAGGGGAACTCACCCCTCAAAAAAGAGGAGAGTGCTCTCTCTTTAAAAAGAGCAGGGGACCTGACCCCTTCAAGAAAGGACCATGGGTGATTGTAAATATAATATACCCCAGGAGGGTACCCTTCGGGGAGAATCCCTCCCTGTGTCTATGACGCAGGCTGCCCCACCGTATTCTGGGGGGGGGCAACGATCACTCCGTGGGCTTGAACGGCCCACGTATGGATCCAAGTTCGGCGATGTCTCAAATTCCGCCGAAACTTGAGACCACCGCATCTGAGCGCGAATGCCAGGTGCATCTGACACGATTGGAGGACACAGTTTTTGCTGAGCCCGAACCGAGGGCAACTACTGGCGCGGATTTCAGTTTCGCTGCTTCCCAGGCGACCGGAGAACTGGGGTCGTCTGGTAGAAGTAAGCCAACAAACGTTCCGCAAGGAGTTGAGCGAGTGAAACAGAGGCGGAAAAGATCCCGCGCCGCTTCACTACTCAGCTCAAGCGACGACGACGCAAGCTCCACAGGAGTTTCAACTGGAGACCAGCGACAACCGGTCACGGGCAGAGGCCGCCCACCTACATCAGGCCGATATGTGGGGCTTGCGAAAGCAAAGGAGGCTTACAACCGGGCTCTGAGAGAGGAAATCCGGTTGAAGGCGGAAATGGAGGTGCAGAACATGCACATTGCGACCCGTCAAGGATATCTGACCGACACCACCTCCTCCCCACAAAGGAACGACCCTGAGGCCAACATCGATCTGGCCACACAGGTGGCGGACAGCGTAGCCGTCATTACAAAAGTTGCGACCAAGTCGGGCAACTTGAAAGGCGGCTACGTCAAGAGCCTCAAGCAGGCAGCCGAGGCCATTACTGACGCTTTTGCGGAGCTCAGTAAACGAACGGCCACTGAGGAAACAACTCGACTGCAGGCCGCAAACACCCGACTGCAGACGGAGATGGCCAGCCTCCGCACTGAGATGGCTGACCTAAAAAGAGACCTCGAGAAGTTGCGGAAGCAGGGTAGTCCGGCAACTTCTCGTACCGGACATGACCGGGGAGATTTGCCCCCTGCGCAATCTCCCCAGAAGAAGGCAGTTGCCAAAGGACGGGGAGCCGCCATGTCGACACCGACGGATGTGGACAGGCTGTGCCAAGCAGTCATGGCCCAAGTCGGGGAGTATTTGGACGCCCGTCTGGCGGGAATAGAGGACAGACTGCCGCCCAGAATGCCTGAGCGCGCCCCGCTGGCGAACGATACAGGAAATAACGCTCAGGCCGCGTCTGGCTCCGGTCCTAGTCCGGCTGAGGAGGAACCCGCGCCTGATCCAACTGGCTCGAGGCAAAAAAGTGCCAAAAAACGGAGGCGGGCCAAAAAGACTACCCCCAAAAACCCCAACCCCACACCGCCTCCACCACAACCACCACCACCGGAGCCGTGGTCAAAGGTGGTCCGGAAGGGGAAGAAAAAGAAGGGGAAGAAACCCGACAAAGGGAAAGAGCCACTGGGGAAGACCAATAGGCTTCGTCCCCCTCGCTCCTCAGCCGTTGTCATCACGCTGCTGGACAAGGGGAAGGGAGCCGACCTGGGCCCAATTATTGCGGAGGCCAAGCAAAAGATCAGGCTAGAAGACCTTGGCATACCTGGCCTACGTTTTAGACAGGCCCAAACTGGGGCCTGCATCTTGGAGGTGCCGGGTACCACCAGCGGCGACAAGGCGGATGCTCTGGCCAGGAAGCTATCGGAGGCCATGGACCCCGGGGTGGTACGCATATCTAGGCCCAGCAAATGTGCAGAGCTGCGCATCTCGGGCCTAGATCAGTCTGTGCTACCCCCCGAGGTGGTGGCGGCGGTCGCGCGAGTTGGCGGCTGTTCCGAGGCGGACATTAAGTCCGGGGATGTCGTGTTCTCCCCTGCCGGACTAGGTACAGTGTGGCTTCGCTGCCCCGTCCCAGCTGCAAAAAAGGTGATGGAGGCGGGTAGACTTCTTGTCGGCTGGGTGTCAGCGCAGGTAAAGCTGCTAGACGCCCGCCCACTGCGCTGCTTCCGCTGCCTCGAGACGGGCCACGTACGGGCAAAGTGCAAGGCGGCAGTAGATCGTAGCCTGCAGTGCTACCGATGCGGACGTCCCGGTCACGTTGCGAACGGGTGTACAGCAAGTCCGCATTGCCCGCTCTGTGCCGAGGCTGGTGTGGTAGCAAACCACAGGGTGGGTAGCAAGGTGTGCAACCCACCCAAACCAAAGAAGAAGGCAGCTGGCGATGGCCCCCGGGCCTCCTCGCAGCTAGATTCCCGTGTAAGCAGTGCTGATACTGCTGAACCCCAGGATGAGGAGGAGCAATTGGTCGTGGGACGATAATGCCTTACACGCCCACTCGCTTCCTTCAGGCGAATATCAACCACTGCGCCAGAGCTCAAGACCTTCTGTTTCAGAGCTTGGCGGAGTGGTTGATCAATATAGCAATAGTGGCGGAGCCATATTCGATCCCTCGCCGAGACAACTGGGCGGGAGACCTGGACAGCCTTGTGGCTCTCACCACGCAAACTTCGGCTGGCTCTGCACCGCTCGAAAGAGTAGTGCGGGGGCACGGATATGTGGCCGCCTTTATTGGCAAGACAATGGTTGTTGGGGCGTACTTCTCGCCGAACAGGAGCCTAGCCGACTTCGAGGCTTACCTCGATGAAGTGGGGACCCTGATCGGCGGAAGTAACCCCGAACAAGTGCTCGTCGCGGGGGATCTCAATGCCAAATCCATGGCGTGGGGCTCCCCTGCGACTGATGCTCGCGGGCAGTCTCTGCTGGAATGGGCTGTTGCAACGGGATTGGTCGTTCTGAACCGGGGAACTGTAGACACATGCGTGCGGCAACAGGGTGGCTCGATTGTTGACGTCTCGTTCGCAAACGCTGCCCTGGCGCGTCGTGTCCAGGGATGGGAGGTGTTGGAGTGTGTTGAGACACTATCGGACCACCGGTACATACGGTTCAAAGTCTCCACCCAACAAACCGCCCCGGATGGCCCCAGCCAATCACGGAGGCAGGAGAGCCCCAGGTGGGCACTGAAACAACTCGACCGGGACCTACTCCACGCGGCGGCCCTGGTCCAAGCCTGGCCGGAAGTGCCCGACCCAGTTATGGTGGAGGAGGAGGCGACCTGGCTAGGCGAGGCCATGACTCAGGTGTGCGACGCCGCAATGCCCCGAGTCAAACCCGCTGGCCCGAAGCGACGTGTGTACTGGTGGTCCGCAGAACTAACGCAGTTGCGCAAGGAATGCGTGGCTGCGAGACGCCGGTACACTAGGAGCCGAAGGCGCAGAAGGCGAGACCTAGCGGAAGAAGGAAGGCTTTACGAAGCATATAGGGCTGTCAGCAAGTCCCTGTGCACGGCCATAGGGAAAGCCAAAGACTTGGCGGAGGAAGAGATGCTGGAGACTCTAAACAGCGACCCGTGGGGGCGACCGTACAAGGCGGTGAGGTGTAAACTTCGCCCCTGGGCCCCCCCACTTACGCAAAGTCTCCAGCCGAATCGACTGAGCCAAATTGTGGAAGTCCTCTTCCCCCAACGGGGCGAACACCTGCCCCCGAGGATGGCCTCAGCCCGAACAGTGGCCGAAACTAGCCCGCCGGAGGTGACAGAAGCGGAGGTGGAAGCAGCTGTGCTGAGGCTCAAGGCCAAAAATACTGCCCCCGGACCGGACGGCATTCCTGGCCGAGCGTGGGTGCTCGCACTGGGCCCGCTGGAGCAAAGGGTCAGGGCACTGTTCACGGCGTGCATGGTGCAGGGCCTCTTTCCACGAAGATGGAAATGCGGAAAACTGGTGCTCCTCAGGAAGGAGGGGCGACCGGCCGACTCTCCCTCGGGATATAGGCCGATTATCCTTCTGGACGAGGGAGCAAAGCTCTTCGAGCGGGTGGTGGCTGCCCGCCTGAACAAACACCTCAGGGAACAAGGGCCGGACCTGAGCGAGTGCCAGTACGGATTCCGCCAAAGCAGGTCCACCATCGACGCGATTGCGCGGGTGAGGGCTTTGGCGGATGAAGCAGTCTCGCAGGGGGAGGTGCTGTTGGCGGTATCACTTGATATCGCCAACGCGTTCAACACCCTTCCTTGGGAGACGATCAAGGAGGCGCTCAAGTACCATGATGTGCCGGAGTACCTCTGCAGGGTGGTGGGGTCTTACCTCTCCGAGAGGATGATCCGATACCCCACGGAAAATGAGTGGGCTGAACGGGAGATGTCGTGCGGTGTCCCACAGGGGTCGGTCCTAGGACCGCTCTTGTGGAACATCGGTTACGACTGGGTGCTGCGCGGTGCCAACTTACGGGGGGTCGACGTGACATGCTACGCCGACGATACCCTCGTCACCGCCCGTGGCTCCACCTTTCGTGAGGCATCACGGCTTGCTACCGCTGGCGTGGCCCATGTGGTGGACCGCATAAGAAGGCTGGGGCTCGAGGTTGCCCTGCCCAAGTCGGAAGCCGTTTGCTTTCATGGGCCTCGGAGGGCACCTCCAGCGGATGCCGCTATAGTGGTGGGCGGAGTTTCCATCGGCGTCGGGAGGACGCTAAACCTGCGGCGACCGCAAAGGGTCATGGCGGTTAGGGCAGCCAGGGCATACCGTACTACCTCGTTCGAGGCGGCCTGTGTATTGGCGGGTACCCCACCATGGGAGTTGGACGCTGTGGTGCTGGCCGAGGTTTACCGACGGGTAGCCGAGGCGCGCTCCAGAGGGGAACGGCCGTGCCCGGAAGAGATAAGGCGATGGAGAGAAGTCTCTCGCCAAACTCTCTTCCGGCAATGGCTGGAGGCTCTGGAACGGCCGAGCGCCGGCCACTGGACCATCACGGGAGTCCGACCCGTTCTGCAAGAATGGGTCGACAGGAAATGGGGTGCAGTTTCCTTCCACCTAGCGCAGGTACTGTCGGGGCATGGTTGCTTCGGCAAGTACTTGTGCAAGGTGGCTAGGAGGGAAGCAACGCCAAGCTGTCATCACTGCGGAAACGCGGAGGACACTGCGCAGCACACGCTGCAGACGTGTCCCGCGTTCACTGAGGAACGGACTCGCCTCACGGCGATAATTGGTAGCGACCTGTCGCTGCCGGCCGTGATCAGAGCCATGACCGGCAGCGAGAGGTCGTGGAACGAAGTGGCCTCCTTCTGCGAGGAGGTCATGGCGGCTAAGGAGGGAGCGGAGCGGGATAGAGAGGACGACCCGTCCTCACAACCCCAGCGCCGCAGGCGAGTCGGGCGCAGGCGGCTCAACCACGAGCGCCAAATGCCGCCCTGAGGAGGACTGCGGGTGATGGGCATGGGGATGCCCGTCCTCCGCCAATGAGTCCTCGAGCTGTCAGACGCACCACGTGTTCCCGGTGCGTCCATAGCGAAGGAGACAGGAGACAATAGTCTCCCGAGGTCGGGCCCTTTCCACGAGGGCAAACTGCCGTGCTGCCGGAGCCATGGATGCGTAAAGTTCCCAAAGCCCCGGAAGCAATACGGCGGAGAAGAGGAACACCCTGGGGTTTTTAGTGGGTAAACCGCCCCCTTCTGGGGCGGGACTCCCACATAACCGCCGGTATCCCCAGCCGGTGGTATCCATAAAGGATTTTCCCCAGGCCCAAAAAAAAAAAAAAAAAAAAAAAAAAAAAAAAAAAAAAAAAAAAAAAAAAAAAGGTTAGGTTAGGTTCCCCCCCGACGTGTACCTACCTTGTCGTGGTGGGGGGGCTCACCGCCGCATGCCATGTGTCCGGCCTGCGGCGGTGCCAAGAGGTACCGGGTGGTGGGCCACTTCCAGTACTCCTCTGATCCAGCAGAGGAGACATGGAAGTGGCAGCGCTTCGGCGCGGGGGTGGCTCCCCTGGGGAGTTAGGAGGGCGGCCATGATGGCTGTCGGGAGTACGGTGGCTCTGAGGGCCATCGTACTTCATGGGAGGGTTCGCGTAGAGCGGAGGGGATTGAGCGTCGGCGTACCCGTTGCTCGGACACAAGTTCCCTCAGGGATGGGCGCATGGGCGTGTGAGGGGTGGGGTAGCTCCGGGGGCCTCCTGGAGGAAAAGTATCCTGGGGACTGAGTTCCCCGGGTGGCCGAAGGATTGATGTCCTTCGGTCTTTTCCTGGCCTCAGTGAGGCGAGCTACCCCGCCCCCCACAACGGGGATCCGACCGAGTGTCGGATCGGAGGTGCAGGCGGCAGTCGCCGCTGCCCTCCGTAGTGGTGCCAGCTGGTGGGGGATGGGGATCCCCTGCCAGCCTGTAAAGGCCCACGAGTCAGGGGGGGGGCCAAGTATCCCCGGCCCTCCCTCCTTAGGCGAGGGACCTCCGGCGCTTGCGCTGGAGCGGCCGGTGGGGCGTGCGTGGTGACACCATAGTTCTCCCACGGCGCCCCTCCAAATGGCCGAGAGGGAATACCGGTGAGTTTTTAAGGGGTATGCCCCCCTAGTGTGCTCCGACTAGGGGGGAGAGTCCACTACACCCCCCGCGTCGTCCCCCCTAAGTGCGTGTGGGGGGACACTCCCCAAGGCGCGGGGACCGTGCGTAATTTGCATTTTCTCACCGAATCAAAAAAAAAAAAAAAAAAAAAAAAAAAAGGTTAGGTTAGGTTAGGTTAGGTTAGGTTTCCCCCCCGACGTGTACCTACCTTGTCGTGGTGGGGGGGCTCACCGCCGCATGCCATGTGTCCGGCCTGCGGCGGTGCCAAGAGGTACCGGGTGGTGGGCCACTTCCAGTACTCCTCTGATCCAGCAGAGGAGACATGGAAGTGGCAGCGCTTCGGCGCGGGGGTGGCTCCCCTGGGGAGTTAGGAGGGCGGCCATGATGGCTGTCGGGAGTACGGTGGCTCTGAGGGCCATCGTACTTCAAGGGAGGGCTCGCGGTAGAGTGGAGGGGACTGAGCGTCGGCGTACCCGTTGCTCGGACACAAGTTCCCTCAGGGACGGGCGCATGGGCGTGTGAGGGGTGGGGTAGCTCCGGGGGCCTCCTGGAGGAAAAGTATCCTGGGGACTGAGTTCCCCGGGTGGCCGAAGGATTGATGTCCTTCGGTCTTTTCCTGGCCTCAGTGAGGCGAGCTACCCCGCCCCCCACAACGGGGATCCGACCGGGTGTCGGATCGGAGGAGCAGGCGGCAGTCGCCGCTGCCCTCCGTAGTGGTGCCCGCTGGTGGGGGATGGGGATCCCCTGCCAGCCTGTAAAGGCCCACGACTCAGGGGGGGGGGCCAAGTATCCCCGGCCCTCCCTCCTTAGGCGACGGAACCCTGGCGCTTGCGCTGGGGCGTGCGTGGTGACACCATAGTTCTCCCACGGCGCCCCTCCAAATGGCCGAGAGGGAATACCGGTGAGTTTTTAAGGGGTATGCCCCCCTAGTGTGCATCCGGCTAGGGGGGAGAGTCCACTACACCCCCCGCGTCGTCCCCCCTAAGTGCGTGTGGGGGGACATTCCCCAAGGCGCGGGGGACCGTGCGTAATTTGCATTTTCTCACCGAATCAAAAAAAAAAAAAAAAAAAAAAAAAAAGGTTAGGTTAGGTTAGGTTGAGGCAAAATTTGAGCTGACTGAGGCAAAATTTGAGCTGAGGCAAAATTTGAGCTGACTGGAGGCAAAATTTGAGCTGACTGAGGCAAAATTTGAGCTGACTGAGGCAAAATTTGAGCTGACTGAGGCAAAATTTGAGCTGACTGAGGCAAAATTTGAGCTGACTGAGGCAAAATTTGAGCTGACTGAGGCAAAATTTGAGCTGACTGAGGCAAAATTTGAGCTGACTGAGGCAAAATTTGAGCTGACTGAGGCAAAATTTGAGCTGACTGAGGCAAAATTTGAGCTGACTGAGGCAAAATTTGAGCTGACTGAGGCAAATTTGAGCTGACTTGGACGACACGTTTTTCTAAATCACTCGAATTTTTGACTTGCCGTGGAAAATTTCCAATTTTTTTTTCGCTATTCGCCTTCCGCATTAGCCAGTCGATCTTTCGGTCTTTTTTCGGAGTTTCTAGCTTATCTAGTTCTCACAAAATTAATTTTTGAAGTTTTCGGCCAAAACTCTTCAAGTTTTGCGGTCAGGAAATTTCAAAACCCTTTTCTTAGCTTTTTTCAAAAATTCATAATTAATTCTAGATTTAACTTTTTTAACTTCTTTTTGTTGGGTAAATTAGCAAAAAAATAGCTCTGTCGTTTGCCGCTTTCCGAATAATTTTTGGACCCACCAGTCAAAAGTTATTCGGAAACCTAACTTTGGCAACATTGCTATTATTTTTTTGCCATAGGCGTTGGGGACTTTTTTTGATAAGTTTGTCGACACTGTCAAAAAATCGCCACGCCTGTGTCTCAACGGTCAGAGATTTGGTAGTTAGTGGGTCACATAGGGGGTAGTTTGCGCCGCCTAACGGCACCCCGCACGACCCTATAGCTACTATAGTCTCGTCAGAATCTGGGGAAAACTACCAACTTTTTGATAAGTTGGTAATTTTCCACGGTTCGGACTTGACCGTTTTAGGTTAGGTTAGGTTTTGTCCTTCTGACAAAACCAACCTGGTGAGGGGGGGGTTTTAGTAGTGGGGGAGGGTGCACGAACCTGTTTGGGTTCTGGGGGGGGGTTCCGATTGGGAATCGGACGGGAGGGGGGGGAACTATGGGTGACCGTAGTTCCGGTTTTAGGGGCGGAGGTAACTCCGGAACGGGGGGAGTTACGGGGGGGGTTAGTTCGGGGGAAAGGGGGGGCCGGTTCATCGGCCATCCCTGAGGGGGGACGGGGGAAAAATTGCTCGAGCGGTTCACCCGCTGGGGATTTTTCGCCGGAGACATCCGGAGTCCGGCTGAATTTTTCGGCCAAGTTGCGGAGCGCGAAAAGGGGGTTGGTTAGCCCCCTTGTCAACGCCACCCCGGTGGACACGACCTCCCTGTCGGAGGCCGGAGAGTGGGCGGAAGCCGAGTCGGACCGACAGGTCACGATCGAGGACGCGTCGGAGACCTCGGGAATGGAGGAAGACTCGGGTGCCTCCAAGTTTTTTGCGGAGGGGACCCAGAGGGGATGCCAAGAAGGCCCCCGAAAGAGAGTCCATGCGGGCAAGTCCGGCGAAACGGAAGAGGTGCCGGTGAAAGTCACCACCAGCAGCAGGGGGGGAAAGGGGAAGCGCCCTATGGGGGCCTACTCATATATGGCCGACGCGAGGAGGAAGCTAGAGGGTCTGGGCTCCGATGAGGAGTCTTATGACCCTGAGGACGACCCGGACGACGCACCATACCGTCCAAAGCAATACTCCCGAAAAGGGAGGAAGTCGCCCAAGGGCGATGAGGAAGAGGGCTTCCGCACCCTCCACATGCGGACAAGAGAGGAGCTGGCCGCGGTTGCACTTCGCAATGTCTTGTCTGTGCAGGGCAACATTGCGAAGTGCGGCAATGTGAACGGGAGGATCAAGGGCCTCCTCAAAGAAGCCACGACTGAGGCCCTTGAAGCGATTGAGGAGCTTCGTGTGGTGTCCCCCACGGAGGAGCAGCGAAGGCTCCGCGCCGATAACGCCAGGCTCGCCCGAGAGCTGGATATCGTTCGGGCGGAGCTCAAGGCGTTTAAGGCGGCCTATGACGAGGCGCAGGGCGCCGCTGCGAGGGAGCCGGTAAGGGAGCCGGCAAGGGCCAACATCGGAGAGGGGCTCAAGGAGGTCGTGGAGGACCTCCGACGCGACCTCCTGACATCCCTGGGCGGGATGTTGAATGCCCGCCTGGGAGAGCTGGAGGCGCGCCTCCCGCCGGAGCCCGTCCTGCGGCCACCGCTCGCGGCCGACAAGAGGGCGCCGCCGCCCCCTCGCCCCAGAGCCCAGTCCGGCTTGGTTGGGGGCGACGCGAAGGAGCCATCAAAGGCTCAAGACAAGAGGAGGCAGACGGCCAACCCAACGCCCCCCCCACCGACCCCGCCAGCCCAAAGTGGCAAAAAGGCGGGCAAGGAGGCGGGCAAGGGTGGCCAAACGCCAGCCTCGAGAGCGCAGCCGACGGCGCGGCCAAACCAGGTGCCGCAAAATCCGCCCCCCAAGGCGGGGACAAGCGGACAGGGTGGGCCCCAACCCCTGGCAGCCCCCCAGCCCCAGGAAGAGCCCTGGTCAACGGTGGTGAGGAGGAACAGGGGGAAGAAAGGGGGCACCAAGCCCCCTAATGCCCCCCCCAAGGCAGCCCCGAAGGCTAAGCCAGTGAAGGTGGTGGTCCCCCGCACTGCAGTGGTGGTGATAACCCTCAAAGAGAGGGCGCAGAGGGGGGGCAAAGATGTCACCTACACCCAGGTGATGGTGTGGGCCAGAACCGGAGTCCAGCTGGCGGACTTCGGCTTGGAGTCGGTCAAGTTGAGGACAACAATGACCGACGCCAAGATGCTGGAAGTGGCAGGGGACAACCCCGAAGCCACCGCAGACCGCTTGGCGGCAAAACTGCGGGAGGTGGTGGGGGACGTGGCCGACATCACCCGGCCCACGAAATACGCCGAGCTCAAGCTCTCTGGGCTCGATGAGACGGTGGGCCGGGATGAGATAGCGGCGGCCATCGCGGCCATGGGGGGCTGCGACGTGGCCCATGTCAAGGTCGGGGCCCTTAGGGAGAAATCCTTTGGGCGGGGCGCCGTCTTCCTGCGGTGCCCAGCGACGGCTGCCAAGGCCATCGCCAAGGAGGGCCGAATACAGGTGGGGTGGGCGAAGGCCACCGTGACGCCCCTTGTGGCCCTGCCCATGCGCTGCTTCAAGTGCATGGCGCTGGGCCACACAAGGGCCACGTGCCCTTCCGCTGCTGAGCACGGGGCCAAGTGCTTCCGATGCGGCGAGGAGGGGCACCGCGCGGCCAGCTGCGAGGGCACACCAAAGTGCGCAGTATGCGCGGAAGCGGGCCGGCCTCACGGCCACGTAATGGGTGGGGACAAGTGTGCCCCCCCAAGGGTAAGGGGGAAGACCCACGCGACCCGGGTCCGAACCCCGGAAGACAGCCCTAGGGCAGAAGAGGAACTCGTAATGCAGGTGTCCTAATGCCAGCACACCCGCATTACGAGCTCCTGCAGACGAATGCTAACCACTCCGCCCGCGCTCAAGACCTCATAATGCAGGTCATGGCGGAGTGGCGCATAGCGCTAGCTGTGGTGGCGGAGCCCTATTACGCCCCCCCCCAACCCAACTGGGCAGGGTCAGCGGACGGGAAAGTGGCCGTGGTGGTCCCGACTGCCGGCGACTCCCCCCCTCTCTCACGGATCGAGGATGGGCCGGGATACGTGGCGACCCGATGGGGCAAGACGACCGTCATCGGCGTCTACTTCTCCCCTAACAGGCCCTTGGCTGACTTTGAGGCCTACCTCGAAGAGCTGGGGAGAGTGGTCGGAAGGGCCGCCCCGGCAGACATCGTGCTACTGGGGGACCTCAACGCGAAGAGCGCCGCGTGGGGATCCCCCCACACAGACCTGAAAGGGGCGGTCCTTCGAGACTGGGCGGTGGCCACCGGGCTCGAGGTGGTCAATCGGGGCGCGGCCAATACGTGTGTGCGTCGACAGGGGGGGTCCATCGTGGACGTCACGTTCGCGACCCCTGTCCTAGCCACACGGATCGCTGATTGGCGCGTCCTGGAGGACGTGGAGACCCTATCCGACCACAGGTACATTCGGATGAGGGTCTCCGCCTCGCCGCTGCAGCCTCCGGCGAGGACAAGACCGAGCTTCCCGCGGTGGGTCCTCACGCGTTTTGACCCGGGAATGGCGGAGGAGGCCGCAGTGGTGGAGGCGTGGTGCGCCCCCCCACCCGCGTCCCTAGGGGTAGACGAGAAGGCGGCTCGCTTCCGCGAGTCGCTGACCGCGGTATGCGACGCCGCCATGCCTCGAGTCGCGAGGATGCCGGCCAAGCAAAGCGTGTACTGGTGGTCGGAGGAGATCGCGGCCCTCCGAGCCACCAGCAACCGCGCCCGCCGGGCATACACGCACTGCCGGCGGCGAAGGATCCACTCCGCCGAAGAGGAGGAGCTCCTCCACGGGAGGTTGAAGGAGGCCAAGGAGGCGCTCCAAACGGCCATTGCCAAGGCCAAGGACGCGGCGCATGAGGAGTTCCTGGCAACACTTGACAGGGATCCATGGGGGCGTCCGTACAGGCTTGTACGGAACAAAATGAAGCGCGCACCCCCCATGGATTCGCTGGAGCCGGAACTCCTAGAGAGGGCGCTGGAGGTGCTCTTCCCGCCGGCGCCGGACTTTACTCCCCCGAGGATGTCGGCCCCCTCGGGGGAGCGCATACATCCACCCGCCCCCGTCCCGAGGATCGACGAGGACGAGTGGATGATGGTGGTGGACCGTCTCCGGGTCTGTAAGAAGGCCCCGGGACCAGACGGAGTCCCGGCTAGGGTGATCCCGATCGCCCTACAGCACCTGGGGGGGCGCCTCAGAGACCTCTATGACGAGTGTCTGGAGGTGGGGCGCTTCCCCAAAGTATGGAAGGAGGGCCGACTGGTCCTGATCCCGAAGCCGGGACGCGCGCCGGACCTGCCCTCTGCGCACAGGCCCATAGTCCTCCTGGACGAGGCGGGCAAGTCTCTGGAGCGCATCATCGCCCGCCGCATCCAGACACATCTGCGGGAAGTGGGCCCCAACATGTCGGACCGGCAGTTCGGATTCAGGGCTGGCCGGTCGACATTGGACGCCATCGGGGCCCTGAAGGAGTGGTGCGACCTGGCTGCGGAAAAGGGGGAAGGAGTGGTGGCGGTGTCCCTGGACATCGCCAACGCATTTGGCACCCTCCCCTACTCCGTCATAGAGGAGTCCCTCCGGTACCACGGAATACCGGAGTACCTGCAGAAAATCGTAGGGCACTACCTTGACGGGAGGGTAGTGCTCTACGATCACGGCGGAAGGCGCAGGAGTCGGCCCATGGCCTGTGGCGTGCCCCAGGGATCCGTGCTTGGCCCCTTGCTCTGGAACCTGGGGTTCGACTGGGCCATACGAGGGGTGCAGCTTCCCCGCATGGCCACGATATGTTACGCCGACGACACGCTTGTGGTCGTGCGGGGAAGTAACATGGAGGAGACGCTCCGCAGAGCGGCAGTTGCTGCTGAATTGGTGGTGGACCGCATTGGGGCGCTCGGGCTAGACGTGGCAGTAGCCAAAACAGATGCCATGGTCTTTGGAGCGCCCCGATGGCGCATCCCGGCGGATGCGGTGCTCCCCATCGGAGGCCAGCCTGTCCAGGTCAAGGCCAACATGAAGTATCTTGGTCTTGTCCTGGACAGGAAGTGGGACTTCCGGGAGCATTTCACCCGGCTGGCTCCCCGCCTAATGGGCACTGCTTCAGCCCTGGCTAGGCTGATGCCTAATGTGGCCGGTCCCAGTGCGCCTTGCAGGCGACTGTTCGCCGGAGTGGTGCGCAGTATGGCCCTCTACGGCGCACCAATTTGGGCAGACCGGCTGTCGGCGCAGACCCGATCCCTCCTCCGACGGCCACAGAGGATTTGTGCCATCCGCATAATAAGGGCGTATGTGACGGTGGCACATATGGCGGCCTGCCTCATCGCAGGGACACCGCCCTGGGATGTGGATGCTGCGGCAATGGCGGAGACCTACCGGTCCCAAAAAGAGGCCCTGGCGAGAGGGGACAGGCTGGCCCCGGAGGAAGTGCTCCACGCCCGCCGTCAAACCCATCGTCGTATGCGCGACAGATGGAAGGAGGCGCTGGAGGATTGCCGATATGGTACGAGGACCATAGCGGCAATCCTCCCACAGATGGACCTGTGGCTGGACCGGGAGTTCGGGCCGCTGAATTACCACCTGGTCCAAGTCCTAACAGGGCACGGGTGCTTCGGGCACTACCTGCACCGCATCGGCCGAGAGGAGAGCTCTCAGTGCCACAATTGCGGTGCAGCGAACGACACAGCCCAGCACACCGTGGAGGAGTGTCCCTGTTGGGATTACGAGCGGCGCCAGCTCGTAGTGGCGATTGGACGACAGGACTTGTCACTCCACAGCATAGTCTCGGCTATGCTGGATGGGGGTGACGAGTCCTGGGAGGAGGTGGCTTCCTTTTGTGAGAGCATAATGCTCCAAAAGGAAGCCGAGGAACGGGAGCGCGAGGAGTGTGTCCATGCGCCCCCGTTCCGGCGCAGACGAACGGGGCGAAGGCGGCGGCACTTTGCTGCCCGCCTGAACCCCTAGTGCGACCAGCGGGTTGGGGACGGGGGTCCTCCACCCGCCTTTACGGTCCCACGCGTCTGGGGGGGGAGCTGAAGCGTTGCGGCTCCTCCCTCCTAGGTGAGGTGGCCCCGGTGATTTTAACCAAAGCCGGGGCTGGCCGGGGGGCGTCGTCGGCTCGAATCTTCGGGAACCCACGGCGCCTACCTAAACCCGGCGAGCGGACAATGCCGTAGTGTTTTTAGTGGGTATGTTCCCCCCTCCCCTTCCCGCAGGGGAAGAGGACGGGGGAGAGAGCCCCACATAACCGCTCGGGCCCCCCCGGGCCCGGGGGTACTCGTAAATGAGTTTTCACTACGTTAAAAAAAAAAAAAAAAAAAAAAAAAAAAAAAAAAAAAAAAAAAAAAAAAAAAAAAAAAAAAAAAAAAAAAAAAAAAGGTTAGGTTAGGTTAGGTTAGGTTAGGTTAGGTTAGGTTAGGTTAGGTTAGGTTAGGTTAGGTTAGGTTAGGTTAGGTTCCCCCCCGACGTGTACCCACCTTGCCGTGGTGGGGGGGCTCACCGCCGCATGCCACGTGTCCGGCCTGCGGCGGTGCCAAGAGGTACTGGGTGGTGGGCCACTTCCAGTACTCCTCTGATCCAGCAGAGGAGACATGGAAGTGGCAGCGCTTCGGCGCGGGGGGTCGCTCCCCTGGGGCGAGGAGGGCAGCCATGATGGCTGCCGGGAGTACGGTGGCCCTGAGGGCCATCGTACTTTGCGGGGTCCGCGTGATGAGAGGGGACTGAGCGTCGGCGTACCCGTTCGCTCGGACACGAGTTCCCTCAGGGATGGGCGCATGGGCGTGTGAGGGGTGGGGTAGCTCCGGGGGCCTCCTGGAGGAAAAGTATCCCGGGGACTGAGTTCCCCGGGTGGCCGAAGGATTGATGTCCTTCGGTCTTTTCCTGGCCTCAGTGAGGCGAGCTATCCCAGCCCCCCACAACGAGGATCCGACTTAGTGTCGGATCGGAGGTGCAGGCGGCAGTCGCCGCTGCCCTCCGTAGTGGTGCCAGCTGGTGGGGGATGGGGATCCCCTGCCAGCCTGTAAAGGCCCACGAGTCAGGGGGGGGGCCAAGTATCCCCGGCCCTCCCTCCTTAGGCGAGGGAACTCCGGCGCTTGCGCTGGAGCGGCCGGTGGGGCGTGCGTGGTGACACCATAGTTCTCCCACGGCGCCCCTCCAAATGGCCGAGAGGGAATACCGGTGAGTTTTTAAGGGGTAGGCCTCCCTAGAGGGGTCACTAGGGGGGAGAGTCCCCTACACCCCCCGCGTCGTCCCCCCTAAGTGCGTGTGGGGGGACATTCCCCAAGGCGCGGGGACCGTGCGTAATTTGCATTTTCTCACCGAATCAAAAAAAAAAAAAAAAAAAAAAAAAAAAAAAAAAGGTTAGGTTAGGTTAGGTTAGGTTCCCCCCCGACGTGTACCTACCTTGTCGTGGTGGGGGGGCTCACCGCCGCATGCCATGTGTCCGGCCTGCGGCGGTGCCAAGAGGTACCGGGTGGTGGGCCACTTCCAGTACTCCTCTGATCCAGCAGAGGAGACATGGAAGTGGCAGCGCTTCGGCGCGGGGGTGGCTCCCCTGGGGAGTTAGGAGGGCAGCCATGATGGCTGTCGGGAGTACGGTGGCTCTGAGGGCCATCGTACTTCAAGGGAGGGCTCGCGGTAGAGTGGAGGGGACTGAGCGTCGGCGTACCCGTTGCTCGGACACAAGTTCCCTCAGGGACGGGCGCATGGGCGTGTGAGGGGTGGGGTAGCTCCGGGGGCCTCCTGGAGGAAAAGTATCCTGGGGACTGAGTTCCCCGGGTGGCCGAAGGATTGATGTCCTTCGGTCTTTTCCTGGCCTCAGTGAGGCGAGCTACCCCGCCCCCCACAATGGGGATCCGACCGGGTGTCGGATCGGAGGAGCAGGCGGCAGTCGCCGCTGCCCTCCGTAGTGGTGCCAGCTGGTGGGGGATGGGGATCCCCTGCCAGCCTGTAAAGGCCCACGACTCAGGGGGGGGGGGCCAAGTATCCCCGGCCCTCCCTCCTTAGGCGACGGAACTCCGGCGCTTGCGCTGGAGCGGCCGGTGGGGCGTGCGTGGTGACACCATAGTTCTCCCACGGCGCCCCTCCAAAAGGCCGAGAGGGAATACCGGTGAGTTTTTAAGGGGTATGCCCCCCTAGTGTGCTCCGACTAGGGGGGAGAGTCCACTACACCCCCCGCGTCGTCCCCTCAACTAACACGGGGGGGACATTCCCCAAGGCGCGGGGACCGTGCGTAATTGCATTTTCTCACCGAATCAAAAAAAAAAAAAAAAAAAAAAAAAAAAAAAAAGGTTAGGTTAGGTTAGGTTCCCCCCCGACGTGTACCTACCTTGCCGTGGTGGGGGGGCTCACCGCCGCATGCCATGTGTCCGGCCTGCGGCGGTGCCAAGAGGTACCGGGTGGTGGGCCACTTCCAGTACTCCTCTGATCCAGCAGAGGAGACATGGAAGTGGCAGCGCTTCGGCGCGGGGGTGGCTCCCCTGGGGAGTTAGGAGGGCGGCCTTGATGGCTGTCGGGAGTACGGTGGCTCTGAGGGCCATCGTACTTCACGGGAGGGTTCGCGTGGAGCGGAGGGGACTGAGCGTCGGCGTACCCGGTGCTCGGACACAAGTTCCCTCAGGGATGGGCGCATGGGCGTGTGAGGGGTGGGGTAGCTCCGGGGGCCTCCTGGAGGAAAAGTATCCTGGGGACTGAGTTCCCCGGGTGGCCGAAGGATTGATGTCCTTCGGTCTTTTCCTGGCCTCAGTGAGGCGAGCTACCCCGCCCCCCACAACGGGGATCCGACCGAGTGTCGGATCGGAGGTGCAGGCGGCAGTCGCCGCTGCCCTCCGTAGTGGTGCCAGCTGGTGGGGGATGGGGATCCCCTGCCAGCCTGTAAAGGCCCACGACTCAGGGGGGGGGGCCAAGTATCCCCGGCCCTCCCTCCTTAGGCGACGGAACTCCGGCGCTTGCGCTGGAGCGGCCGGTGGGGCGTGCGTGGTGACACCATAGTTCTCCCACGGCGCCCCTCCAAAAAGGCCGAGAGGGAATACCGGTGAGTTTTTAAGGGGTATGCCCCCCTAGACCCCGACTAGGGGGGAGAGTCCACTACACCCCCCGCGTCGTCCCCTCAACTAACACGGGGGGGACATTCCCCAAGGCGCGGGGACCGTGCGTAATTGCATTTTCTCACCGAATCAAAAAAAAAAAAAAAAAAAAAGGTTAGGTTAGGTTAGGTTCCCCCCCGACGTGTACCTACCTTGTCGTGGTGGGGGGGCTCACCGCCGCATGCCATGTGTCCGGCCTGCGGCGGTGCCAAGAGGTACCGGGTGGTGGGCCACTTCCAGTACTCCTCTGATCCAGCAGAGGAGACATGGAAGTGGCAGCGCTTCGGCGCGGGGGTGGCTCCCCTGGGGAGTTAGCAGGGCGGCCATGATGGCTGTCGGGAGTACGGTGGCTCTGAGGGCCATCGTACTTCATGGGAGGGTTCGCGTAGAGCGGAGGGGACTGAGCGTCGGCGTACCCGTTGCTCGGACACAAGTTCCCTCAGGGATGGGCGCATGGGCGTGTGAGGGGTGGGGTAGCTCCGGGGGCCTCCTGGAGGAAAAGTATCCTGGGGACTGAGTTCCCCGGGTGGCCGAAGGATTGATGTCCTTCGGTCTTTTCCTGGCCTCAGTGAGGCGAGCTACCCCGCCCCCCACAACGGGGATCCGACCGAGTGTCGGATCGGAGGTGCAGGCGGCAGTCGCCGCTGCCCTCCGTAGTGGTGCCAGCTGGTGGGGGATGGGGATCCCCTGCCAGCCTGTAAAGGCCCACGACTCAGGGGGGGGGGCCAAGTATCCCCGGCCCTCCCTCCTTAGGCGACGGAACTCCGGCGCTTGCGCTGGAGCGGCCGGTGGGGCGTGCGTGGTGACACCATAGTTCTCCCACGGCGCCCCTCCAAATGGCCGAGAGGGAATACCGGTGAGTTTTTAAGGGGTATGCCCCCCTAGTGTGCATCCGGCTAGGGGGGAGAGTCCACTACACCCCCCGCGTCGTCCCCTCAACTAGTACGGGGGGGACATTCCCCAAGGCGCGGGGACCGTGCGTAATTGCATTTTCTCACCGAATCAAAAAAAAAAAAAAAAAAAAAAAAGGTTAGGTTAGGTTAGGTTAGGTTAGGTTAGGTTAGGTTAGGTTAGGTTAGGTTAGGTTAGGTTAGGTTAGGTTAGGTTAGGTTAGGTTGGGGTGCTATGTCGGAAACCTCCCCGAGAGCTCTAGCGTTACAGTTCCCTTCTATCAGGGACTTTGGTCCCATGGGGGGGGAAGGGTAACGCTTAGGCCGGTGCACCCTGGGCAACAACGGCTAATTAAACCCCTCGGGGATATTAGTTAGCTGGTGGCAAATATCCGACCTGGGGGGGTGGGGGGGTAGGGCGGGGCGAATTATTATGTATATGTATCTATTTTTTTGGCGAGGGCCGGGGCGAAAGCCCCTTTTTATCAAGGGAGGGATCGTGATTAGGTGGGGAAAGGCGGGCGGTAGCTGACGGGAAGCTGCTCTGCATCTGCGGCCGAGTAGCCACTGGTGCAGGTCGGGGGGCCAGTGCCAGATGGTGAAAGGAGGCGTAGCTCTGCACCAGGCCTGAAGGCACCAAACGCCTTTTGGGGGGGGAAGGGGAGCCTTGGGGAGACGAGGGACAGAAGCGTTGGGTACTGTCGGGCCGAGCTGAGCTGCCTACTGAGTAGCCCCTCCCGCCGAGCTGCTCACTCGGCCTGGAGCTGGCGAAAAGTAGGTATTGCTTTGCGGTTAATTACCGGCAGGCCTTTCGTTCTCTGAGGGGGGGGAGCCTAGGGGGGGACGGGGCGTGCGGTAGCTGCCGGGGAGCTGCTCTGCATCTGCGGCCGAGTAGCCACTGGTGCCGTGGGACGGTGCCAGGAGGTTGAAAGGTAGCGCAGCTCTGCACCAAACCTGGAGGCGCCAAACGCCTCGTACGGGGAGGGACGGGGGCGAGTCCAACCTTGTACCTGCTGTTCGCCCCGGGCGGGGAACGGAAGGGCGAGCCTCATGCTGGCGGCGGGCGAAAGCCTGCCGTCGAAGCGGTGCGTTCCGCAAGGGACGCGATCGCGGAGCGGAGTGACCTCGGTCATTTTCGGTCGGCACGTAACCTGGTCCGTAGGGCCGGGACCGTGGGCCGCCTCGTCTTTATCAAGATAAGGGGGCCGCGAGGAGAAAACCTCTATAAAAAATCCAGAGGAGCGACGTGACCTCGGTCACGATCGGACGCCACGTAAACCTGGTCCGCAGGGCCGGGACCGTGGGCCGCCTCGTCTTTTTCAAGATAAGGGGGCCGCGAGGAGTAAACCTCTATAAAAATCCAGAGGGCGACGTGACCTCGGTCACGGTCGGACGGCACGTAAACCTGGTCCGTAGGGCCGGGACCGTGGGCCGCCTCGTCTTTTTCAAGATAAGGGGGCCGCGAGGAGTAAACCTCTATAATAATCCAGAGGATGACGTGACCTCGGTCACGGTCGGACGGCACGCAAACCCGGTCCGCAGGGCCGGGACCGTGGGCCGCCTCGTCTTTTTCAAGATAAGGGGGCCGCGAGGAGAAAACCTCTATAAAAATCCAGAGGAGCGACGTGACCTCGGTCACGGTCGGACGGCACGTAAACCTGGTCCGTAGGGCCGGGACCGTGGGCCGCCTCGTCTTTTTCAAGATAAGGGGGCCGCGAGGAGTAAACCTCTATAATAATCCAGAGGACGACGTGACCTCGGTCACGGTCGGACGGCACGCAAACCCGGTCCGCAGGGCCGGGACCGTGGGCCGCCTCGTCTTTTTCAAGATAGGGGGGCCGCGAGGAGTAAACCTCTATAAAAATCAACAGGGCGGCGTGATCTCGGTCATGTCGGCCGTCACGTAACCCCGGCCCGCTGGCGCTGGGAACGTGGGCCGCTGAGGGGGCTACGAGGAGTCAACCTCTTTAAAAAAACAGACGGTCACCGGCGGGGGAGGGCGGGGAATCCGGAACCCGCATTCAACGGTGCCGTCGCCACCTGCCCCATCCCGGGGCGGCCAGTGGACGTTGCGGTGGTCACGGTGTTCGCCCGCAACGCCCGCAGTTCAAGGCCTGGAGGGAACGTGTGTGTTTTTAGACGGTAGGCCTCTCCCCTCCATCCATTAGGGATGGTAGCGGCGAGATGGAGAACCCGTCATACCTCCGTTCGTGCTGCCCCGAGCGCGGAGATGCATAAGGCGCATTTTCCACACGTTAAAAAAAAAAAAAAAAAAAAAAAAAGGTTAGGTTAGGTTAGGTTAGGTTAGGTTAGGTTAGGTTAGGTTAGGTTAGGTTAGGTTAGGTTAGGTTAGGTTAGGTTAGGTTAGGTTAGGTTAGGTTTCCCCCCCGACGTGTACCTACCTTGTCGTGGTGGGGGGGCTCACCGTCGCATGCCATGTGTCCGGCCTGCGGCGGTGCCAAGAGGTACCGGGTGGTGGGCCACTTCCAGTACTCCTCTGACCCAGCAGAGGAGACATGGAAGTGGCAGCGCTTCGGCGCGGGGGTGGCTCCCCTGGGGAGTTTTGAGGGCGGCCTTGATGGCTGTCGGGAGTACGGTGGCTCTGAGGGCCATCGTACTCCATGGGGTTGGCCGTAGGGTGAAGGGGACTGAGCGTCGGTGTACCCGTCCGCTCGGACACAAGTTCCCTCAGGGTAGGGCGCAGGGGCGTGTGAGGGGTGGGGTAGCTCCGGGGGCCTCCTGGAGGAAAAATATCCTGGGGACTGAGTTCCCTGGGTGGCCGAAGGATTGATGTCCTTCGGTCTTTTCCTGGCCTCAGTGAGGCGAGCTATCCCCGCCCCCCACAACGAGGATCCGACCGAGTGTCGGATCGGAGGTGCAGGCGGCAGTCGCCGCTGCCCTCCGTAGTGGTGCCAGCTGGTGGGGGATGGGGATCCCCTGCCAGCCTGTAAAGGCCCACGACTCAGGGGGGGGGGCCAAGTATCCCCGGCCCTCCCTCCTTAGGCGACGGAACCCTGGCGCTTGCGCTGGGGTGGCCGGTGGGGCGTTCGTGGTGACACCATAGTTCTCCCACGGCGCCCCTCCAAATGGCCGAGAGGGAATACCGGTGAGTTTTTAAGGGGTATGCCCCCCTAGAGCCCTAACTAGGGGGGAGAGTCCACTACACCCCCCGCGTCGTCCCCCCTAAGTGCGTGTGGGGGGACATTCCCCAAGGCGCGGGGACCGTGCGTAATTTGCATTTTCTCACCGAATCAAAAAAAAAAAAAAAAAAAGGTTAGGTTAGGTTCCCCCCCGACGTGTACCTACCTTGCCGTGGTGGGGGGGCTCACCGCCGCATGCCATGTGTCCGGCCTGCGGCGGTGCCAAGAGGTACCGGGTGGTGGGCCACTTCCAGTACTCCTCTGATCCAGCAGAGGAGACATGGAAGTGGCAGCGCTTCGGCGCGGGGGTGGCTCCCCTGGGGAGTTAGGAGGGCGGCCATGATGGCTGTCGGGAGTACGGTGGCTCTGAGGGCCATCGTACTTCACGGGAGGGTTCGCGTGGAGCGGAGGGGACTGAGCGTCGGCGTACCCGGTGCTCGGACACAAGTTCCCTCAGGGATGGGCGCATGGGCGTGTGAGGGGTGGGGTAGCTCCGGGGGCCTCCTGGAGGAAAAGTATCCTGGGGACTGAGTTCCCCGGGTGGCCGAAGGATTGATGTCCTTCGGTCTTTTCCTGGCCTCAGTGAGGCGAGCTACCCCGCCCCCCACAACGGGGATCCGACCGAGTGTTGGATCGGAGGTGCAGGCGGCAGTCGCCGCTGCCCTCCGTAGTGGTGCCAGCTGGTGGGGGATGGGGATCCCCTGCCAGCCTGTAAAGGCCCACGACTCAGGGGGGGGGCCAAGTATCCCCGGCCCTCCCTCCTTAGGCGACGGAACTCCGGCGCTTGCGCTGGAGCGGCCGGTGGGGCGTGCGTGGTGACACCATAGTTCTCCCACGGCGCCCCTCCAAAAGGCCGAGAGGGAATACCGGTGAGTTTTTAAGGGGTATGCCCCCCTAGTGTGCATCCGGCTAGGGGGGAGAGTCCACTACACCCCCCGCGTCGTCCCCTCAACTAGTACGGGGGGGACATTCCCCAAGGCGCGGGGACCGTGCGTAATTGCATTTTCTCACCGAATCAAAAAAAAAAAAAAAAAAAAAAAAGGTTAGGTTAGGTTAGGTTAGGTTAGGTTAGGTTAGGTTAGGTTAGGTTAGGTTAGGTTAGGTTAGGTTAGGTTAGGTTAGGTTAGGTTAGGTTAGGTTGAGGCAAAATTTGAGCTGACTGAGGCAAAATTTGAGCTGACTGAGGCAAAATTTGAGCTGACTGAGGCAAAATTTGAGCTGACTGAGGCAAAATTTGAGCTGACTGAGGCAAAATTTGAGCTGACTGAGGCAAAATTTGAGCTGACTGAGGCAAAATTTGAGCTGACTGAGGCAAAATTTGAGCTGACTGAGGCAAAATTTGAGCTGACTGAGGCAAAATTTGAGCTGACTGAGGCAAAATTTGAGCTGACTGAGGCAAAATTTGAGCTGACTGAGGCAAAATTTGAGCTGACTGAGGCAAAATTTGAGCTGACTGAGGCAAAATTTGAGCTGACTTGGACGACACGTTTTCCTAAATCACTCGAATTTTTGACTTGCCGTGGAAAATTTCCAAATTTTTTTTCGCTATTCGCCTTCCGCATTAGCCAGTCGATCTTTCGGTCTTTTTTCGGAGTTTCTAGCTTATCTAGTTCTCACAAAATTAATTTTTGAAGTTTTCGGCCAAAACTCTTCAAGTTTTGCGGTCAGGAAATTTCAAAACACTTTTCTTAGCTTTTTTCAAAAATTCATAATTAATTGTAGATTTAACTTTTTTAACTTCTTTTTGTTGGGAAAAATAGCAAAAAAATAGCTCTGTCGTTTGCCGCTTTCCGAATAATTTTTGGACCCACCAGTCAAAAGTTATTCGGAAACCTAACTTTGGCAACATTGCTATTATTTTTGCCATAGGAGTTGGGGACTTTTTTGATAAGTTTGTCGACACTTTCAAAAAATCGCCACTCCTGTGTCTCAACGGTCAGAGATTTGGTAGTTAGTGGGTCACATAGGGGGTAGTTTGCGCCGCCTAACGGCACCCCGCACGACCCTATAGCTACTATAGTCTCGTCAGAATCTGGGGAAAACTACCAACTTTTTGATAAGTTGGTAATTTTCCACGGTTCGGACTTGACCGTTTTAGGTTAGGTTTTGTCCTTCTGACGAAACCAACCTGGTGAGGGGGGGGTTTTAGTAGTGGGGAGGGTGCACGAACCTGTTTGGGTTCTGGGGGGGGGTTCCGATTGGGAATCGGACGGGAGGGGGGGGAACTATGGGCGACCGTAGTTCCGGTTTTAGGGGCGGAGGTAACTCCGGAACGGGGGGAGTTACGGGGGGGGTTAGTTCGGGGGAAAGGGGGGCCGGTTCATCGGCCATCCCTGAGGGGGGACAGGGCAAAAATTGCTCGAGCGGTTCACCCGCTGGGGATTTTTCTCCGGAGACATCCGGAGTCCGGCTGAATTTTTCGGCCAAGTTGCGGAGTGCGAAAAGGGGGTTGGTTAGCCCCCTTGTCAACGCCACCCCGGTGGACACGACCTCCCTGTCGGAGGCCGGAGAGTGGGCGGAAGCCGAGTCGGACCGACAGGTCACGATCGAGGACGCGTCGGAGACCTCGGGAATGGAGGAAGACTCGGGTGCCTCCAAGTTCTTTGCGGAGGGACCCAGAGGGGATGCCAAGAAGGCCCCCCGAAAGAGGGCCCACGTGGGCAAGTCCGGCGGAACGGAAGAGGTGCCGGTGAAAGTCACCACCAGCAGCAGGGGGGGAAAGGGGAAGCGCCCTATGGGGGCTTACTCATACATGGCCGACGCGAGGAGGAAGCTGGAGGGCCTGGGCTCCGATGAGGAGTCGTATGACCCCGAGGACGACGGGGACGACGCTCCATACCGTCCCAGACAATACTCCCGTAAAGGGAGGAAATCGCCCAAGGGCGATGAGGAAGAGGGCTTCCGCACCCTCCACATGCGGACAAGAGAGGAGCTGGCCGCAGTTGCACTTCGCAATGTCCTGTCTGTGCAGGGCAACATTGCGAAGTGCAGCAATGTGAACGGGAGGATCAAGGGCCTCCTCAAAGAAGCCACGACTGAGGCCCTTGAAGCGATCGAGGAGCTCCGCGTGGTGTCCCCCACGGAGGAGCAGCGAAGGCTCCGCGCCGATAACGCCAGGCTCGCCCGAGAGCTGGACATCGTTAGGTCGGAGCTCAAGGCCTTCAAGGCGGCCTATGATGAGGCGCAGGGCGCCGCTGCGAGGGGGCCGGTAAGGGAGCCGGTAAGGGCCAACATCGGAGAGGGGCTCAAGGAGGTCGTGGAGGACCTCCGACGCGACCTCCTGACATCCCTGGGCGGGATGTTAAATGCCCGCCTGGGAGAGCTGGAGGCGCGCCTCCCGCCGGAGCCCGTCCTGCGGCCACCGCTCGCGGCCGACAAGAGGGCGCCGCCGCCCCCTCGCCCCAGAGCCCAGTCCGGCTTGGTTGGGGGCGACGCGAAGGAGCCATCAAAGGCTCAAGAGAAGAGGAGGCAGACGGCCAACCCGACGCCCCCCCCACCGACCCCGCCAGCCCAAAGTGGCAAAAAGGTGGGCAAGGAGGCGGGCAAGGGTGGCCCAACGCCAGCCTCGAGAGCGCAGCCGACGGCGCGGCCAAACCAGGCGCCGCAAAATCCGCCCCCCAAGGCGGGGACAAGCGGACAGGGTGGGCCCCAACCCTTGGCAGCCCCCCAGCCCCAGGAAGAGCCCTGGTCAACGGTGGTGAGGAGGAACAGGGGGAAGAAAGGGGGCACCAGGCCCCCTAACGCCCCCCCCAAGGCAGCCCCGAAGGCTAAGCCGGTGAAGGTGGTGGTCCCCCGCACTGCAGTGGTGGTGATAACCCTCAAAGAGAGGGCGCAGAGGGGGGGCAAGGATGTCACCTACACGCAGGTGATGGTGTGGGCCAGAACCGGAGTCCAGCTGGCGGACTTCGGCTTGGAGTCGGTCAAGTTGAGGACAACAATGACCGACGCCAAGATGCTGGAAGTGGCAGGGGACAACCCCGAAGCCACCGCAGACCGCTTGGCGGCAAAACTGCGGGAGGTGGTGGGGGACGTGGCCGACATCACCCGGCCCACGAAATACGCCGAGCTCAAGCTCTCTGGGCTCGACGAGACGGTGGGCCGGGATGAGATAGCGGCGGCCATCGCGGCCATGGGGGGCTGCGACGCGGCCCATGTAAAGGTCGGGGCCCTGAGGGAGAAATCCTTTGGGCGGGGCGCCGTCTTCCTGCGGTGCCCAGCGACGGCTGCCAAGGCCATCGCCAAGGAGGGCCGAATTCAGGTGGGGTGGGTGAAGGCCACCGTGACGCCCCTTGTGGCCCTGCCCATGCGCTGCTTCAAGTGCATGGCGCTGGGCCACACAAGGGCCACGTGCCCTTCCGCTGCTGAGCACGGGGCCAAGTGCTTCCGATGCGGCGAGGAGGGGCACCGCGCGGCCAGCTGCGAGGGCACGCCAAAGTGCGCAGTATGCGCGGAAGCGGGCCGGCCTCACGGCCACGTAATGGGTGGGGACAAGTGTGCCCCCCCAAGGGTAAGGGGGAAGACCCACGCGACCCGGGTCCGTACCCCGGAGGACAGCCCTAGGGCAGAAGAGGAACTCGTAATGCAGGTGTCCTAATGCCAGCACACCCGCATTACGAGCTCCTACAGACGAATGCGAACCACTCCGCCCGCGCTCAAGACCTCATCATGCAGGTCATGGCGGAGTGGCGCATAGCGTTAGCTGTGGTGGCGGAGCCCTACTACGTCCCCCCCCAACCCAACTGGGCAGGGTCGGCGGACGGGAAAGTGGCCGTGGTGGTCCCGACTGCCGGCGACTTCCCCCCTCTCTCACGGATCGAGGAAGGGCCGGGATACGTGCTGACCCGATGGGGCAAGACGACCGTCATCGGCGTCTACTTCTCCCCTAACAGGCCCTTGGCCGACTTTGAGGCCTACCTGGCAGAGCTGGGGAGAGTGGTCGGAAGGGCCGCCCCGGCAGACATCGTGCTACTGGGGGACCTCAACGCGAAGAGCGCCGCGTGGGGATCCCCCCACACAGACCTGAAAGGGGCGGTCCTCCGAGACTGGGCGGTGGCCACCGGGCTCGAGGTGGTCAACCGGGGCGCGGCCAACACGTGTGTGCGTCGACAGGGGGGGTCCATCGTGGACGTCACGTTCGCGACCCCTGTCCTAGCCACTCGGATCGCAGATTGGCGCGTCCTGGAGGACGTGGAGACCCTATCCGACCACAGGTACATTCGGATGAGGGTCTCCGCCTCGCCGCTGCAGCCTTTGGCGAGGACAAGACCGAGCTTCCCGCGGTGGGTCCTCACGCGTTTTGACCCGGGAATGGCGGAGGAGGCCGCAGTGGTGGAGGCGTGGTGCGCCCCCCCACCCGCGTCCCTAGGGGTGGACGAGAAGGCGGCTCGCTTCCGCGAGTCGCTGACCGCGGTATGCGACGCCGCCATGCCTCGAGTCGCGAGGATGCCGGCCAAGCAAAGCGTGTACTGGTGGTCGGAGGAGATCGCGGCCCTCCGAGCCACCAGCAACCGCGCCCGCCGGGCATACACGCACTGCCGGCGGCGAAGGATCCACTCCGCCGAAGAGGAGGAGCTCCTCCACGGGAGGTTGAAGGAGGCCAAGGAGGCGCTCCAGACGGCCATCGCCAAGGCCAAGGACGCGGCGCATGAGGAGTTCCTGGCAACACTGGACAGGGATCCATGGGGGCGTCCGTACAGGCTTGTACGGAACAAAATGAGGCGCGCACCCCCCATGGATTCGCTGGAGCCGGAACTCCTAGAGAGGGCGCTGGAGGTGCTCTTCCCGCCGGCGCCGGACTTTACTCCCCCGAGGATGTCGGCCCCCTCGGGGGAGCGCATACATCCACCCGCCCCCGTCCCGAGGATCGACGAGGACGAGTGGATGATGGTGGTGGACCGTCTCCGGGTCTGCAAGAAGGCCCCGGGACCAGACGGAGTCCCGGCTAGGGTGATCCCGATCGCCCTACAGCACCTGGGGGGGCGCCTCAGAGACCTCTATGACGAGTGTCTGGAGGTGGGGCGCTTCCCCAAAGTATGGAAGGAGGGCCGACTGGTCCTGATCCCGAAGCCGGGACGCGCGCCGGACCTGCCCTCTGCGCACAGGCCCATAGTCCTCCTGGACGAGGCGGGCAAGTCTCTGGAGCGCATCATCGCCCGCCGCATCCAGACACATCTGCGGGAAGTGGGCCCCAACATGTCGGACCGGCAGTTCGGATTCAGGGCTGGCCGGTCGACATTGGACGCCATCGGGGCCCTGAAGGAGTGGTGCGACCTCGCCGCGGAGAAAGGGGAAGGAGTGGTGGCGGTGTCCCTGGACATCGCCAACGCATTTGGCACCCTCCCCTACTCCGTCATAGAGGAGTCCCTCCGGTACCACGGCATACCGGAGTACCTGCAGAAGATCGTAGGGCACTACCTTGACGGGAGGGTAGTGCTCTACGATCACGGCGGAAGGCGCAGGAGTAGGCCCATGGCCTGTGGCGTGCCCCAGGGATCCGTGCTTGGCCCCTTGCTCTGGAACCTGGGGTTCGACTGGGCCATACGAGGGGTGCAGCTTCCCCGCATGGCCACGATGTGTTACGCCGACGACACGCTTGTGGTCGTGCGGGGAAGTAACATGGAGGAGACGCTCCGCAGAGCGGCAGTTGCTGCTGAGCTGGTGGTGGATCGCATTGGGGCGCTCGGGCTAGACGTGGCAGTAGCTAAAACAGATGCCATGGTCTTTGGAGCGCCCCGATGGCGCATCCCGGCGGGTGCGGTACTCCCCATCGGAGGCCAGCCTGTCCAGGTCAAGGCCAACATGAAATATCTTGGTCTTGTCCTGGACAGGAAGTGGGACTTCCGGGAGCATTTTACCCGGTTGGCTCCCCGCCTAATGGGCACTGCTTCAGCCCTGGCTAGGCTGATGCCTAATGTGGCCGGCCCCAGCGCGCCTTGCAGGCGACTGTTCGCCGGAGTGGTGCGCAGTATGGCCCTCTACGGCGCACCAATTTGGGCAGACCGGCTGTCGGCGCAGACCCGATCCCTCCTCCGACGGCCACAGAGGATTTGTGCCAC
Organism: Pandemis cinnamomeana; assembly: GCA_932294345.1. Classification (NCBI taxonomy): domain Eukaryota; kingdom Metazoa; phylum Arthropoda; class Insecta; order Lepidoptera; family Tortricidae; genus Pandemis; species Pandemis cinnamomeana. Next base: position 16,821,522 of record OW028705.1, read on the forward strand.
CCGCATTATAAGGGCGTATGTGACGGTGGCACACATGGCGGCCTGCCTCATCGCAGGGACGCCGCCCTGGGACGTAGACGCCGCGGCAATGGCGGAGACCTACCGGTCTCAAAAAGAGGCCTTGGCGAGGGGGGACAGGCTGGCCCCGGAGGAAGTGCTCCACGCCCGCCGTCAAACCCATCGTCGCATGCGCGACAGATGGAAGGAGGCGCTGGAGGATTGCCGATATGGTACGAGGACCATAGCGGCAATCCTCCCACAGATGGACCTGTGGCTGGACCGGGAGTTCGGGCCGCTGAATTATCACCTGGTCCAAGTCCTAACAGGGCACGGGTGCTTCGGGCACTACCTGCACCGCATCGGCCGAGAGGAGAGCTCTCAGTGCCACAATTGCGGTGCAGCGGATGACACAGCCCAGCACACCGTGGAGGAGTGTCCCTGTTGGGACTACGAGCGGCGCCAGCTCGTAGCGGCGATTGGACGACAGGACTTGTCACTCCACAGCATAGTCTCGGCTATGCTGGATGGGGGTGACGAGTCCTGGGAGGAGGTGGCTTCCTTTTGTGAGAGCATAATGCTCCAAAAGGAAGCCGAGGAACGGGAGCGCGAGGAGTGTGTCCATGCGCCCCCGTTCCGGCGCAGACGAACGGGGCGAAGGCGGCGGCACTTTGCCGCCCGCCTGAACCCCTAGTGCGACCAGCGGGTTGGGGACGGGGGTCCTCCACCCGCCTTTACGGTCCCACGCGTCTGGGGGGGGAGCTGAAGCGTTGCGGCTCCTCCCTCCTAGGTGAGGTGGCCCCGGTGATTTTAACCAAAGCCGGGGCTGGCCGGGGGGCGTCGTCGGCTCGAATCTTCGGGAACCCACGGCGCCTACCTAAACCCGGCGAGCGGACAATGCCGTAGTGTTTTTAGTGGGTATGTTCCCCCCTCCCCTTCCCGCAAGGGAAGAGGACGGGGGAGAGAGCCCCACATAACCGCTCGGGCCCCCCCGGGCCCGGGGGTACTCGTAAATGAGTTTTCACTACGTTAAAAAAAAAAAAAAAAAAAAAAAAAAAAAAAAAAAAAAAAAAAGGTTAGGTTAGGTTAGGTTAGGTTAGGTTAGGTTAGGTTAGGTTTTTTTTTTTTTTTTTTTTTTTTTTTTTTTTTTTTTTTTTTTTTTTTTTTTTTTTTCTCTGTACCCTCGACATGCCTCGAGGCCCTTATCCATCTAAAGATAACACATTCATACCAGTTCTCACTTTTGCTACAGCTCGTACTTTCATTCTTCATACTTTATCTTTCTAGCATCCATCACCTTTCATTACTATTTACGGGTGGGATTCCCGACTGAGTAGCTATCTAAACTAAACTATATATTTATTTAATGTTTGTTTATATGGGGAAATAACTTACGCAAGGCACTTCTTTAATTTCTACAAATTGCAGATCTCAATTAACAGTTACCATCTTAACTTAGTCTATTTGCCGTTTTGGACCCGGACTGTTTTTACAATTTTTTGGAGCTTATATTTTAATTACAATCTAAACATTTTCCTTACTTGCTATTAACATCTGTCTATTTATACAACTAAATACAACCTATGCTTAATAGCTATATGCTCAACATATCGTATAAACATAGTTTTACCTCTAAGTTTTGTTTCTTACAATTACCTTTTCGACGATGCTTTCGCAGTATCGTAGGAACCTGTCCCTATGCTTGCTCGACATAAGGTCCTTTATAACTCCTTCTTCCAATTTAACACCAAGTTCTATTTCGAACTGCAACCTATCATTGTCAAAGACTGGGCACTCCAGCAACACATGCGGCACCGATTCGTTGACGGTAGGATCACATATGCACGACGGGTTGTCCTTACACTTGAATCTGTACAAGTATTCGGAAAACCCGCCGTGCCCCGTCATAACTTGTGTCCTGATACTAGTTATTTCAAACTTTCTTATTATTCTATATGCCGCCACTGCGTCGGGGAAGAAAAGCTTCGTTACCGCCGCGGTCTCCCCGGACACGTACCTCCGGTTCCATTCGCCAAGCGTATCCATACGAATGGAACGCTTGACGAATGAAACCGGGCACGAGTCGTAGTCCGGCTTCCGCTTTGATTTTATGGCGGCCTCCTTGGCCAAACCATCGGCTCTCTCATTCCCCTCCAGCCCCACGTGGGCCTTAATCCAGAACAACTTGACAACCTTACCCTGCAAGGATAATGTTGTCAGGTTGCTTCTGGCTTCCACCGCAAGGGGATGGAGACAGCCGTGGTTCTTAACGGACAAGAGGGCCGCCATAGAATCACTGTAAATGCCGAACGTTGCCGCCTTCTGCTTGAGTATCTCCCCAGTCGCCCTGCACAGCGCCAGGAGTTCAGCCTGATAGACCGTGCAAAAAGACGATAGAGCAAGCTTGATGGTTTTGGTTTCTTCCTCGCCAGCCCATATGGACAGCGCTGCGCCCACTTTACCATCAATCTTGCTCCCGTCAGTGAAGATGCGAACAGCGAAGTCACTGTTCGCATTCACATCCGCACGGTCTGCCAGGCTCACCAACTCCAGCTCCCTGCGATGCGCGGGGTGCGGGGTCTCCAAAGCCGAGGCCATCCGTTCGACTTCCCTTCCCCGGAGCATTGGCTGGGGTACTCCCTTCTTGGCCTCATAAAGAGAGGCCGCCTCACGGACTCGGAGGTCGAGAGGGAGTATACCAGCCAATACTAGCGCCGCATTCAGCGAAACTGTGCGGTATGCCTTGCTGAGCTTCTGTGCAATACCACGTTGCACAGTTGCCAGCTGACGCATTACGCACAGTTTACTGACTGCAGGCGCCCAAACGCTGGCGGCATATAGAACAATAGGCTCTACGGTTGCCACATATATTATCCGGATGACTTCCGGATGGAGCCCCCAGCTTGTCTTAGCAGCTTTCGCGAGTTGCTTATGGATGTTTATCGCCTTCTTGCAGACGTTGGCAACGTGCGCGTTAAAGGTGAGGCCAGCGTCGATTGTCACTCCTAAGATTTTTACCTCGTTTACCATGTTAATCGCGGTCCCGCCCATGTTCAGGCGTGGGGTGTCGTATTTTAGTTTTTTGGTAATAACCATACCCAAGGTCTTGTGTGGGGCAAATTTCAACTTATTGTCGACACCCCACGCCCGGACACGGTCGAGAATCGGGTTTGCCTGACGCTCTATCTCCGCGGCCCCCTCTCCATCGCACACGATGACAACGTCGTCCGCGAAGGCTTGGCAGTAGGCGCCAGTATCCTCCAGCATCCTCAACAAGGGATCCAAAAGAATATTCCAGAGGATAGGCCCGCCTATCGATCCCTGGACACATCCCTTATTCGTAACTCTGGTCAGCTCCTCGCCCGCGTACCGTACGTTAACTTTACGGTCGCTGAGGTAGCTATCTATGACCTTACGAATATTAACGGGGCACTGCTCTTCAGCCAGACGGGTTCTTATAGCTGGCCACCAGGCGCTGTCGAAGGCTCCCTCTATATCCAATGATATCAGCGTTACTATTCTTTTCTCATTAAGTTTGCTCTTTATATGTTTCATTAGGATATAGAGGGAGTCCTCGGTGCTCCTCTGTGGCATGAACCCGAACTGGCGTCTGCTGAGTTTAGGGATCAGGTGGTGTTTAAGACGGGCCATCGTCATCTTCTCGTAGATCTTACCAAGTATGGGGAGCAAGCCGATCGGTCTATGCGACTTCGGGTGGGTGTACTCCTCCTTACCCGGCTTACGTAGGATGACCACTACCGCCTCCTTCCAAGCCCTCGGAAAATAACACAGCTCCCGGCACTTTTCCACGATTGCCAGGAACAGATCAGGGTCGGTATTAATGGCTTGGGAGCAGATGTCCGAGGTGAAGCCGTCCCCCCCAGGGGCCTTTTTAGGGTTGAAGGATTCGACCGATTGCACGAGCTCCGACATGGTGAACGGCGGCTCGCATGTACCAACATGCTCACCAGCGTTGACCCTGTCGGCCTCTATCCTGGTCTGGCGGTGACGGGGGGTGTCGTTGTCCGTAGGGTCGCCCGGGTAGAGCGTTTCCGCCAACAACCTTACGGAGCCCTTCGCATCCAACACCTTCCCGTCCCACTCCAGGGGTGAATCCTCATCCCTTCGCTTCGTCCTCCCGATAACCCTGTATATCCCCTCCCACACCCCTTCCCTGTCCTGTTTCCGGCAAAAGTCTTTCCAGGAGTCTATCTGAGCTTTAGCCGCCTCCGCTTCGTAAAGCTCCTTGTGCTGCAGGTACTCCTCAACAACCTTCTCACGACGAATCGGCGCTGCCCATTTAATTCTGCGCCGTCTGGTGGCAACCTCCTTCTTTAGGACAGCTAGCCTCTCGGACCACCACGGAATAGACATTTTTTCGCCATTTTTCCTCTTCGGAATTGATATATTGCAAGTTTTATCTATGATTTTGGTGTAAGTTTCTATAGCTTCGTCTAGTTGATCTGTAGTTTTAATTTTTGTAATTTGTTCTGTTTTAAAATTGTACTCTGATGTAAATTGGCTGAATTTCTCACGAAATTCAGCCCAATTTGCCTTCTTTGTATTGAAAATCCTTGTAGTTCTAATTACTTGCATTCCTTTACTGGGTTTTAGCGAAAGTTTGAAGGTTATTCCGTTGTGGTCCGAGCTTGTCAGCCCTTCCTCTACCCTCCAGTCGTCCACCAGACTTAGCAGATTCGTGGAACAAGCTGTTAAGTCCACATGGCTAGAAAAGCGCCTTCCCCCCCTAATCGTATCGAAGGTTGGAGTTTCCCCGTTGTTGAGCACCTCGAGGCCAAGCTCTTCTAGAGTCCCGGAAAGACTGTCCCCCCTATGGTCCACCGCAGTGCTGCCCCACCAAGGGCTTTTGGCGTTGGCATCCCCTCCAAGGATAAGCCTCCCTGTTCCAAGCTTCTTCTCTATCCACTTCAGGTGCTCTATGTAGGGATCTATAGGTTGGTCGGGTTCGAAGTAGAAGGAGACGAGCGCGACCTCCCAGGCGCTAGTCCGAAGACCCACAACCACGATGTTATTGGTTGTGAGTCTCGGATACTGGACGACGTCAACGGTGGGGTCAAAAACGGCAATTGCCGCCTTGTTGACGCTCCCGTCCCTTACAGCACCCTGGAAAACGCGCACGCCCCCATAGTTCTTCATGACCTTCCCTCCCCCTACATAAGGCTCCTGAAGTAGCGCGGCGGTAATCCTGCGCTTCCCGGCTTCGATCAGAAGCTCGTCGGTTGCCAGCCTTTTCCGTTGGAGGTTCGCCTGTATAAAACCATATTTGGGTTCTGCCTGGGTGCCCTTAGCAGTACGCTACAGCGGACCGTGCCAGTAGATCCCACCTCTTTCTAACCGGACAATCCTCACTGAATGCATTGTGCTCGGCATCTTCAAGTCCCTGTCCAGAGCAGTTCTTGCACTTGGGCTGCACTCCAGACAGCCAGTCTGCACATTCCGCTCTGAGATGGGGACCCCCGCAGTGGCTACAACTGTCGGCCGGCTCCCTACAGAAGCGCTTTCCATGGCCGTAACCGAGGCAGCGCGTGCATTGTACTAGTGGAGTCTGGTCTTCCACTTTGATCCGCTGTAGGTCGATGTGAAGACTCCCCAGGTCTATCGCCTTACGCCATATGTCCGGGGAGGTGCCGATCACAACGTGATTCAGGTGAGGATTTCGTACTTTTTTCCTGAATTTAACTTCAATACGGTCGTCCCCCTCGCCGAGGCCATGGAACAGCTCCTTATTCTGGTTCCGAAGAGCCCTCACCACATCCTCATCTGAGTTTATGGTGAGGACATTCTTCAGGACCAGAAGCGGGTCCTTGTTCCGAATGTCCTCGACGACGAGGTCGGCCGTTTTTCTACTCAGTCGGTCCTTCACCTTGTCTCTTTCCTGTTTGGTCCCAAAGCCTATTATAACCTTTCGGTCCCTGGCTTTACGAACCCTCTCCACTTTCACCCACCCCTCCTTCGCGTCTACCGCCTCCCTCACTCTATTAAGGATGGCCTCGCCAGTCTCCGACTCGTTATTTGACGAAACCACCACTGAGTGGAGGGTATCGCGTCTCTGCTGAGGACCCTTTGTAGCAGCCACACTAGCATAAGTGACCGTCGGTATCTGCTTTATCACTTCAACGTGGCTGTCCATTCGAGTACTCAGCTCGATCATCTTCTCCGTGTTTTGCGCTATCAACAGAGCATGTTTGTCCAGCACTGAAATTAGACGATCTTGCTCGATTGTCGTTTGTGGGGGGGTGTCAGTGGAGCCCTCGGTCTCGTCGGCTCCCATTACCTCGATGTTATCTGCTTTTTTACTTGGCTTTTTTGCGTCATCCTCAGCCTCTCTCACAAGAGCATAAAGACGTGATAAGGCTTTGGTAACCTCCACCTTTATCTCCGTCTTTATGTTCCTCGAGTTTTTAAGGTGAAGTTTCGCAGATGTAAGGCAAGCCCGCGCCTCGGACATCCTGTCCTTGTACGTCGCTTTCGCAGGTGATGGAGTCTTTGTGAAAGTCTTATTTGGTGGCGTAGGCGTCACCTCAGGCTTTAAAGCCTTCTGATCCACAGTACCAGACTGTGTCTGCGTCTTTGAGCTTGATTTAGAGGTCGTCGCTTCGGAGCTCATCGCCTCCCACTCTCCAGTTCTACGCCTCACGTTGCTGTCCATATTTGGCTTAGGAGGTGGCGCCTTTACTCCCGACGTTTTACTCAGTGGAGTTCTGCTCAGCATGTCCTTTACCTAACAATACAACCTCGTATAAAGGAAGTTACGTCAAGCAAGTGCGCGAGTTGTTAGAGTTGTAAAAGTTGTAAAGGCTACAACTCGCACTTTGGGTCAGGGGTAGAAGTAAGAAACAAAAGTCACTGGCAGTATTCTCAGATGGAAAGGGTAAAACAATGTGAATATAAATTGAGCAATAGACAATTTTTGTCAAAATAATTTGTCAATTTGACTATGTAGAGTCGGTCTCTTTACAAATTCTAAAGTACACTGTACAGTGCAAGTCTTATTACTACCTAAAACTAGGGACAATGTAAAAATAAAAAATTTGGAATAGAGGGTACAATGTAGAGTCGCAGACTCCTTGTTCTTTATAATTTTTTGACAAAAGTAGTTAATGCTCTATGTAGAGCTTACAAAATAAGTCTGCGCTATACAGCACAGGTCTTAAAACTAATTACATCTAACAATAATAGTATAAAAGTATGATTTTTTCGTCAACTCTAATTTGGCTCTATGTAGAGCGATTTTATGGCCACCAAATTACAGCCCTCCCCGAGCCCTGTGCGGGGACACCAGTCCCGTGCTCCTAGCCCCAAGGGTTCCGGAGATATGGGCAATCGTAATTTACCGGTAAAGTTACCGGTAAAAACGGAAACGCCTCTATCTCCGGATCCAGTGGCCGCAGAGAGCCGTGCTTGGGTTCCCCGCACTCGCCCCAAGGAGCCCCGTCAACTGGCACTACAATTTTTGAAATCCGGGTCACGGATAATCCGGGTGAAACTTTTCCCCGGATAAAGTTTCCCGGTGCGCAGCCTGGAAGAGGGGCCGGCGCCAATCTCCCAGCCGAAAACCGCGGCCCCCTACGACCCCTGGTTCGCGAGATATACGCAATCGAAATTTTCCAAAATGGCGGACGAACTGTCAAAGTCAAGTTTCGATTGCGGATATCTCCCGACCCCGTGGCCGCAGAGAGTCCCGGCTTGGAGCGTGAAGGGACAACCGGACCCTGGCTTTACGTTGGGCCCACTTTCAGGACCCGAAATTCTGGTGGCTCCTATCGCCCCCAAAATTGGAGGGGGGGTAGATGTTCGCCCCCGCTGGTCGACAAAGAAAACCGCAGGTTCGTAGGACCTCCGGTTCACCAGCTATGGGCCACCGAAAATTTCCAAGATGGCCGCCGAACTGTCAAACCTTCACTTTGGAAGCCGATTTCTCGGCAACCAAGTGTCGTACGGAGCTGGGATTACCTCCGTTGAGCTCGGCGTCACCCCCTCTGTCCCCCGAGAGTGGTCCTAGCCCAAAATTTTTCCGACCCGGGAATCCGGATAAAACCGGATATGTTCGAAAGAAGTAAAAATGGCCGACCTAGGGGCGAGAATCCCGGCTCTCTAAGGCCAACCGTTCCGGAGTTATTAAATTTTGAAAAAATTCCGAAAATGTCGGTAATAACCGGTTTTGGCGAAATTCGCCTATGGAGACGCTAGGTGACCCTGGTTTTGGGGTCCCTAGGTATATATACACTATATAGTGGATATTTGATATTAAAAAATTGGATTTTACAAGTACTTTAAGAGGGGGGGGGCAAAAACCTTAAAAAATCCCTATCTCCGGAACGGCTGGTCGGAAAATTTTTGGAAAAATCTTAAAATTAGCTTAAAACAGTCGTCTACAAAATACAAATTCAAGCAACCGGAGAAAGAAAGGAATTAAATCCGGTTTTTGGTAAAAACCGGATTTTTGCGAAAATTGACCCCACACTCGAACCGCTCGCTCTAAAATTCTGATTTTTGCTGGAGTGGGTTAAGCCCCTTACCGAGCAACTTTTAGCGAAATCAGAACCCACGCGTCTCTTGTGGTTTTTGAGATATATGGGGTCAAGGTTCGCAACTTTGAATTAATTTTATTTAAAAAGTATATAACCTAAAATTTTTCTATTTTCAGGTTCCTGCCGCTGCTGATGTCCTCTATGCTGCTGCCAAATACTGGGTCCGTAGGTCGACGGGTTCGTCGACCACGCCGCACGTGGTTTTTGTTTTTCGGCTTTTTTCACGTGGATCCCCTCACCGGAAAAATCCGGGAGTGGGCTCGAAAGATGGGGCGCGTTAATGCGCACACGGCGACGTATCGCACGCCAGGGGTCACAGCGCTTAATCATGCGCCGCACGCGTTTAAAGATGAAAAATCTCTTTTAACCTCAAATTTATAGGTTATGTCACATAAACTTTTTTGTTTCGACACTTTTCACACTTCCAAAACTGGATCCAGTTGGGCGACGTTAACCCGAACTCGGGGACGTATCGTACGTCTTTGTAACTTGAAAGATGCCACTTTTAATGATTTTTTAACGCGGAGCGCTCGTGTTTCGCTGCTGCTCGGTCGGCGGACGGCAGACGACGGTTGGGTTAGGTTAGGTTAGGTTAGGTTAGGTTAGGTTAGGTTAGGTTAGGTTAGGTTAGGTTAGGTTAGGTTAGGTTAGGTTAGGTTAGGTTAGGTTAGGTTAGGTTAGGTTAGGTTAGGTTAGGTTAGGTTAGGTTAGGTTAGGTTAGGTTAGGTTAGGTTAGGTTAGGTTAGGTTAGGTTAGGTTAGGTTAGGTTAGGTTAGGTTAGGTTAGGTTAGGTTAGGTTAGGTTAGGTTAGGTTAGGTTAGGTTAGGTTAGGTTAGGTTAGGTTAGGTTAGGTTAGGTTAGGTTAGGTTAGGTTAGGTTAGGTTAGGTTAGGTTAGGTTAGGTTAGGTTAGGTTAGGTTAGGTTAGGTTAGGTTAGGTTAGGTTAGGTTAGGTTAGGTTAGGTTAGGTTAGGTTAGGTTAGGTTAGGTTAGGTTAGGTTAGGTTAGGTTAGGTTAGGTTAGGTTAGGTTAGGTTAGGTTAGGTTAGGTTAGGTTAGGTTAGGTTAGGTTAGGTTAGGTTAGGTTAGGTTAGGTTAGGTTAGGTTAGGTTAGGTTAGGTTAGGTTAGGTTAGGTTAGGTTAGGTTAGGTTAGGTTAGGTTAGGTTAGGTTAGGTTAGGTTAGGTTAGGTTAGGTTAGGTTAGGTTAGGTTAGGTTAGGTTAGGTTAGGTTAGGTTAGGTTAGGTTAGGTTAGGTTAGGTTAGGTTAGGTTAGGTTAGGTTAGGTTAGGTTAGGTTAGGTTAGGTTAGGTTAGGTTAGGTTAGGTTAGGTTAGGTTAGGTTAGGTTAGGTTAGGTTAGGTTAGGTTAGGTTAGGTTAGGTTAGGTTAGGTTAGGTTAGGTTAGGTTAGGTTAGGTTAGGTTAGGTTAGGTTAGGTTAGGTTAGGTTAGGTTAGGTTAGGTTAGGTTAGGTTAGGTTAGGTTAGGTTAGGTTAGGTTAGGTTAGGTTAGGTTAGGTTAGGTTAGGTTAGGTTAGGTTAGGTTAGGTTAGGTTAGGTTAGGTTAGGTTAGGTTAGGTTAGGTTAGGTTAGGTTAGGTTAGGTTAGGTTAGGTTAGGTTAGGTTAGGTTAGGTTAGGTTAGGTTAGGTTAGGTTAGGTTAGGTTAGGTTAGGTTAGGTTAGGTTAGGTTAGGTTAGGTTAGGTTAGGTTAGGTTAGGTTAGGTTAGGTTAGGTTAGGTTAGGTTAGGTTAGGTTAGGTTAGGTTAGGTTAGGTTAGGTTAGGTTAGGTTAGGTTAGGTTAGGTTAGGTTAGGTTAGGTTAGGTTAGGTTAGGTTAGGTTAGGTTAGGTTAGGTTAGGTTAGGTTAGGTTAGGTTAGGTTAGGTTAGGTTAGGTTAGGTTAGGTTAGGTTAGGTTAGGTTAGGTTAGGTTAGGTTAGGTTAGGTTAGGTTAGGTTAGGTTAGGTTAGGTTAGGTTAGGTTAGGTTAGGTTAGGTTAGGTTAGGTTAGGTTAGGTTAGGTTAGGTTAGGTTAGGTTAGGTTAGGTTAGGTTAGGTTAGGTTAGGTTAGGTTAGGTTAGGTTAGGTTAGGTTAGGTTAGGTTAGGTTAGGTTAGGTTAGGTTAGGTTAGGTTAGGTTAGGTTAGGTTAGGTTAGGTTAGGTTAGGTTAGGTTAGGTTAGGTTAGGTTAGGTTAGGTTAGGTTAGGTTAGGTTAGGTTAGGTTAGGTTAGGTTAGGTTAGGTTAGGTTAGGTTAGGTTAGGTTAGGTTAGGTTAGGTTAGGTTAGGTTAGGTTAGGTTAGGTTAGGTTAGGTTAGGTTAGGTTAGGTTAGGTTAGGTTAGGTTAGGTTAGGTTAGGTTAGGTTAGGTTAGGTTAGGTTAGGTTAGGTTAGGTTAGGTTAGGTTAGGTTAGGTTAGGTTAGGTTAGGTTAGGTTAGGTTAGGTTAGGTTAGGTTAGGTTAGGTTAGGTTAGGTTAGGTTAGGTTAGGTTAGGTTAGGTTAGGTTAGGTTAGGTTAGGTTAGGTTAGGTTAGGTTAGGTTAGGTTAGGTTAGGTTAGGTTAGGTTAGGTTAGGTTAGGTTAGGTTAGGTTAGGTTAGGTTAGGTTAGGTTAGGTTAGGTTAGGTTAGGTTAGGTTAGGTTAGGTTAGGTTAGGTTAGGTTAGGTTAGGTTAGGTTAGGTTAGGTTAGGTTAGGTTAGGTTAGGTTAGGTTAGGTTAGGTTAGGTTAGGTTAGGTTAGGTTAGGTTAGGTTAGGTTAGGTTAGGTTAGGTTAGGTTGAGGCAAAATTTGATGTTACTGAGGCAAAATTTGATGTTACTGAGGCAAAATTTGATGTTACTGAGGCAAAATTTGATGTTACTGAGGCAAAATTTGATGTTACTGAGGCAAAATTTGATGTTACTGAGGCAAAATTTGATGTTACTGAGGCAAAATTTGATGTTACTGAGGCAAAATTTGATGTTACTGAGGCAAAATTTGATGTTACTGAGGCAAAATTTGATGTTACTGAGGCAAAATTTGATGTTACTGAGGCAAAATTTGATGTTACTGAGGCAAAATTTGATGTTACTGAGGCAAAATTTGATGTTACTGAGGCAAAATTTGATGTTACTGAGGCAAAATTTGATGTTACTGAGGCAAAATTTGATGTTACTGAGGCAAAATTTGATGTTACTGAGGCAAAATTTGATGTTACTGAGGCAAAATTTGATGTTACTGAGGCAAAATTTGATGTTACTGAGGCAAAATTTGATGTTACTGAGGCAAAATTTGATGTTACTGAGGCAAAATTTGATGTTACTGAGGCAAAATTTGATGTTACTGAGGCAAAATTTGATGTTACTGAGGCAAAATTTGATGTTACTGAGGCAAAATTTGATGTTACTGAGGCAAAATTTGATGTTACTGAGGCAAAATTTGATGTTACTGAGGCAAAATTTGATGTTACTGAGGCAAAATTTGATGTTACTGAGGCAAAATTTGATGTTACTGAGGCAAAATTTGATGTTACTGAGGCAAAATTTGATGTTACTGAGGCAAAATTTGATGTTACTGAGGCAAAATTTGATGTTACTGAGGCAAAATTTGATGTTACTGAGGCAAAATTTGATGTTACTGAGGCAAAATTTGATGTTACTGAGGCAAAATTTGATGTTACTGAGGCAAAATTTGATGTTACTGAGGCAAAATTTGATGTTACTGAGGCAAAATTTGATGTTACTGAGGCAAAATTTGATGTTACTGAGGCAAAATTTGATGTTACTGAGGCAAAATTTGATGTTACTGAGGCAAAATTTGATGTTACTGAGGCAAAATTTGATGTTACTGAGGCAAAATTTGATGTTACTGAGGCAAAATTTGATGTTACTGAGGCAAAATTTGATGTTACTGAGGCAAAATTTGATGTTACTGAGGCAAAATTTGATGTTACTGAGGCAAAATTTGATGTTACTGAGGCAAAATTTGATGTTACTGAGGCAAAATTTGATGTTACTGAGGCAAAATTTGATGTTACTGAGGCAAAATTTGATGTTACTGAGGCAAAATTTGATGTTACTGAGGCAAAATTTGATGTTACTGAGGCAAAATTTGATGTTACTGAGGCAAAATTTGATGTTACTGAGGCAAAATTTGATGTTACTGAGGCAAAATTTGATGTTACTGAGGCAAAATTTGATGTTACTGAGGCAAAATTTGATGTTACTGAGGCAAAATTTGATG